>CAIGRP010083304.1:0-11682 GCA_903798385.1 Fraxinus cuspidata
TGGTGTTGAATCTATACTGAGCCCGGTTATTTGGTGAAATTGGAGTCATATTTCTTCACAGTCCCTACATCCTTCAACCTCAACGATCTTTGCCTATGGAATTTACTCTTCCAATCCCTTCACCAGTTCGTTGTAATCATCTTTCCGAAGAAAAAATGAAAGTCTCAGGATTTAATGAGTTCTTAGATCCTAAAATATTTTATTCAAAAAGGGATTACCTGCTAGATCCAAAGTCTTTATTCATCCTTTGCCTTGATGAGGAATTGGATTTGAGAGTTCTTTCCACTTCATATGCCTTTGTTTCCCAAACAGCAAGGTCTATATATATGCATTTTAGTTTTGGCAAAAACTTGCAAAGGATCTTACCCTAATGCAACAAGGAAAGATGATTGATGCGCATCTTTGTACTTCCTCACGACCACCTCATCAAAAAAAAAAAAGCCTCATCAAAATAAATGTTTTTGTTTCTTTTTTTATTTTAAAAATTCATTGTCGTTAATGTACGTTCACCCTTGTTCGGTTAATCCAACAATGAGACTTTTTAAACAATGATATCGTAAATCACATAATTAGTGTATGGATTAGGAATACTCATTTCATTGTGTAACACCCCCTTGATATATATTTATGTATCGTTACATACATCTTTGTTGATCTGATCGTTTATTAACTCTAGTTTTTTTAATTGCATTAAGTGATAGATTTTATATACTTAATTTTATAAACTGGTCTCTAAATTCAATTACATTTTTCAATGTCACATTGATAATTAGGTGCAATATATGGTTAAATATGATGTAATTTAATTTTTTAAATTTTATTCTTTTACATTATGAAAATATTTATGACATTGGATAATATATCGTTATTATTGTTGTAATAATAATTTTTTTCTCTAAAAGTTGTTAGCCTTGTGCAATGTGAGAAAATGTGTAAAATTTAACCATTTTTGCAGATAAGAGGTTATTTCCTATTTTGTGTTAAATTGAATTCATTATGAGTGTGAAGTGTATTTACCATACACATGTAATTGAAGGAAATCTTCTCCCACTATAGCTAAGTTAGAAACATTGATAATCATTGTTTATTATTTTTTTTCCCTTTTCTGTTAATAGATTGTTTGAACACTATTTTTTTTTTTTTTTTTTACAAATTTGGCTTCATAGATATCTTATAACCATATTGTAGAATAGAAACAAAAATCTTGGTTTGATTTTGTACTTGTGAAATGTAATTTTTATGGAAGCAGCTAAAAGTCAAACAAGTTAGTCAAATACCAAACCGATTATAGTTGTATCTGTGGAAAGAAGTTTCTCCAACTTGAAATTGATCAAGATTTATCTCCGATCATCTATATCACAGCAAGCATAGAATGGATTGATCATGTTATCTACTGAAAAAGAAATGGTTGAACGACAAGTTGTATTTAAATGATCGTTTAGAATATTTTTGTATTTAGAAATCCAAATTCTGAAATTCGCCTCAATCCTACAAAGCATATATACGCCCTGATGTCTGATCGATAAGATAAGAAATGAGAATAATTTGCCAACAACTGGAGGTTCCAATTGATGTTAAATTTGAGAAAGGACATCTTAGGCGGAATATTTTGCTTAATTTAGGCAGATTTCATTCATTGGTAGAAAGTAGGCTGCTGGTCAGCGATTCTATTTCTTTTTCATAGCTGTAAAAGTTTGGTTAGATTTCATAACAGTGCATGGAACTGTGAAACTCATGGAATTGGAAAGCGATCTGCAATTTTCGCTGAACAGTATGTGGTGGGTAGCCTTCTTTAAATTTCATTAGCAATATTTTTTGAAGAACTCTAAGATGCATTTATATGTTTGAGAGTAGCAATTCCTTAGGAGCCCTGTGGATAACTAAGAAGAAAGAAAATAATTTTCTAAAATGATCATACCCCATATTACTTATTGGTAATCCTGGAAAAGCCTTCTGAACTCTTTTAGGTAAGGAAAAACAAAAAATCTTCATACTCGCAATTTATTACTTTTCATTCTACTTTATTCCTATAAATTTGAAATAGTTTACTCCTACAAGAATGTTCTTTTGGTGATATTTTCATATTTGTCCGTTAATGTGCATTAACGGGTGAAAGAAGGTGGAAAACAGAGGAATGCCAGAGAAGAAAACGTCCAACACGAATAGGAGAAAATGTTCTCTGATTGTATTGAATGAAAAATGTACATAGCATTTATATACAATTACAAAAAGAATATCCTAACAACCTATAAAGGGAAAAATACATGATTATCCATCTATACAACTCAGCAAATTAAATACCAGACAATTAACAGAAAACGAAATTCATCCTTATTCAAAAATGGATATATTTCCTTCATTTAAATCCAAAGGACCCACAAAGTGTGGAGTTACTTAAGTCACTTAATTTACTAGTTTGGATTTAAGTCACTTAATTTACTAGTTTGGATTTATTTAATGGTTTGGGTTTTGTGATGTATTGTGCTCCAATACTCACCGCAAGATGGAGAGTGGAGGTTGAGAACTCCCATCTTGGATAAATGAGAGCGAGAACAATAGATGGTAAACTGTTTGGAAGTTGGAACATAAAAGGTTTTAATGCTATCCTCTTGAATCTTTTCACGAATTAAGAGACAATCAAGCTCAATGTATTTTGTCCTCTCGTAGAAGACGGGATTGGCAACAATATGGATGGCAGCCTGGTTATCACAATGCAATGAAGCAGCTTGAGGATGAGAAACCTGGAGAGCAGAGAGTATAAAACGCAGCTAAGTGAACTCACAACATGTAGCTGCCATTGATCGATATTCAGCCTCAGCGGAGGATCGAGAAACAACTGATTGTTTCTTTGATTTCCATGAAATCAATGATGAAACAAGGAAGATACAATACCCAGTAACTGAGGGTCTGGTGTCGGGACAGGATGCCCAATCTGAGTCACAAAAAGCAATGAGCTGAAGAGAGGATGAACTGGGTAAAAGTAGTCCCTGACCCGGGGCACCTTTAAGATATCTGAGAATTTTCTGAGCTGCAGAGATGAATATCGGTGGGGGTAGCCATAAATAGACTCAAGGTTTGCACACTGTAACAAATGTCAGGTCGAGTAATTATAAGATAAAGAAACAACCAATCAATCTTCTAAAAACACTGGGGTCTGACAAAAGTTGGCTACAAGATTGAGTGATCTTGAGGTTTTGTTCCATGGGAACGTTAGTGGGTTTGCAGCCCGAATTTCCAGAATCAGCCAAAATATCCAAAGTGTACTTTCGTTGACATTAATAGATATCTTTAGAAGAACGGGAAATCTCAATGCCAAGAAAATACCTCAAGGAGCCGAGGCCCTTTATCTTAAATTTGCTGTCAAGAAAATCTTTCAACTGGTTAATGGAATCAATTTTATTGCTGACCACAAGTATGTCATCGACATACACTACAAAGCTGTGAAAGAATCAATAGTTTCCTTTGTGAAGAGGCTATAATCGGCCTTTGATTGAGAGAAACCAAATTCAAGTAGTGACTGAGAAAATTTAGAGTACCATTGCCTCGATGCTTGCTTGAGGCCATATAAACTCTTTAATAGTTTGCAAACTTGGGTGGGTGTCCCTTTGGTATAACCAGGAGGTTTCTTCATGTAAACATCCTCGTGTAAGTCCCCGTGTAAAAATGTATCATTTACATCAAATTGATGTAAATGTCATTCCTTAACTGAAGCAATTGCTAAGAGGCATCTCCAGTTACCAACTTGGCAATATGAGAGAATGTCACTTGATAATCTACTCCTTCGAGTTGTGTGTAGCCCTTGGCTACTAAGCGGGCCTCTTCAGCCTCTCAATAGATCCATTGGAATGGTATTTGATTTTGTAGACATATTTACAATCAATGGGCACTTTTCCTAGAGGTAAATTTGTGAGTTGCCAAGTGTTGTTGGCTTCTAAGGCAGCCAGTTCAGCATCCATGGCCTGACACCAGCCTGGATGTTTGAGAACTTGGCTATATGTTTTTTGTTCAAAATGGGTGGAAAGGGTAGTGGAAAATGCTTGGTAAGAAGGGGAAAAAATATGATAAGATAAGAAATTAGTAAGGGAAAAAGATGTACCTTGTATTGGACTTAGCTGCTTAGTCAACAACTGGTTGGGGGAAGTGAGAGCCTTCTGTTGACAATGAAAATCCTGCAGAAATTGGGTGCACACTTAGGTCTGGTGGACCTGCGAGGGAGAGGAGGTGGTGCTGGTGGGAAAGGGATGGAATATTGGTGAGGTGGTGAAGAAGATGGGGAAGGGGAGGAAGAGGTAGGTTGAGGTATCTCAGGGGGAAAAATCAGGTGGTAAAGGTAGTGGAATGCTGATAAGCATGAGGGATGGAATCTGAGTTGTGTGGAGTAAAAATAAACGGTGTTGGTGTAATGAGAGGAATAGAAGAAATGGAAGGTGGATCAGAAGGTGAGATGCTTGTATTGAATTGAAAAATTCTTTCATGAAACACAACATCCCTAGAAATAAAAGTTTGTTCAATTTGTAAGTCTAACAATTTCTAGCCTTTGATAGCAAAAGGATAACCCAAAAATACACTCTTCCTGCCTCTTGGATCAAACTTCTTTCTTCCATGAGATAAGGTTGAAGCAAAGGTAAGGCAACCACAAACTCTCATATGATGGTAAATGGGTGGCTTTTGAAAAAGGGTTTCAAAAGAAGTTTTGTTATAAAGTAATGGTGTAGGCGTTCCTTTGATAATATAGACAGCAGTTAGGATGCAATCACTCTAGTATTTAAGGAGGACATTGGACTGAAATCTTAAGGCTCGAGCTACATTCATGATGTGTTGATGTTTTCTCTCTAGTATCCCCATTTTGTTAGGGTGTTTCGACACTACTAGTTTGGTGGATAATACCCTTAGATTTAAAAAAATATGTCATAAGGAATTCTTTGCCATTGTCACTTCTAGACATTTTAATTCTAGTCTGAAATTGAATTTCAATTAAGTTGTAAAAGCTTTAAATACAAGATCTCACATCAGATTTGTGTTTGAGCATATAAACACATGTGGTCCTTGAGAAATCATCAACAAAAGTAAGGAAAAATCGAGAACCATCAATTGCAATTATGGGGTTTGGACCCCTGATATCACAGTGAACAAGATCAAAAGCATTAAGAGATTTAGTGGTGGAATTTGTAAAAGGAAGACATTGCTGCTTGGCCAAAGGGCAAACACAGCAGGGTGATGTATTAGAAGAACTCATGTTCTGTTTTACAGAATGATCATCAATTAAGAGATGACCAGAAAATGAAATGTGTCCAAGTCTACAATGCCACAAATCTGAAGGGGAATTCTTGTGTGGTCTTTTTGAAGAAAAGCTAGTAAAATATCAACCAAAGTGAGGGAGACACGCCAAATTGTTGTAGCTGATACAAACCATCCCTCACTTCACCCATCACAATCGTTGTCCAAGATACTAGGTCTTGTACAAAAACATGAATGGGAAGAGAAAATAAGGCAGCAAGAAGAATGGAAAGCAAGCTTTTTAGCATAAATTAAATTTAAAGTGAAAGAAAGAACACAAAGCACATTTTGAAGAACTAAAGTTTCAGATAAGTGAACAACACCAATGTAATAGGGACAGATGCACCATTAGGTAATTTAAATAGAGGATACGGTGGCCATTATGGATGAATAGAGAAAGGGGCAACAGATCACATAATCTGTTGCTCCAGTGTCTATTATCCACAGAATGGTGTATGTTTGAGTGGATAAACAAGTAACCATACCAAAGATTTTGGAATTGGGGACATGCTTAGGGGATGGAGAAGATTGACTGACTAATATGGTTGCCATGGTTGAACTGGTGTCCTTAGAGTGCAACAGAGCCAGGAGTTGATTATATTGACCCTTGGTGAGAGCCATAGTCTCAGAGGACTCATCATTGTTATCATCAGGAGAGCATGCTAGAGAAGGAGCAACAGCAGCAACAACAAAGTTCTTGTTCTTGCCATGAAGCTTATGGTCAGGTGGATACCCGTTTAATTTGTAACATTTCTCAACCGAATGACCAGTCATATTGCAATAGGTACACAAAGGCGGGGTGGCATTTCATGCCTTGAAGCAATTCTCAAGAGTGTGGCCTTGGAGGGACGAATTGATTTCTGGGTGACAGAATTATGAAATCTTTGGGCAGGTTTGGGAGAATGGGTGTTGATTTTAGCCATCATGGCCATGAGATCGGAGTTAGGGGGTGGGGTAAGCATAAGATGCTATCGTTCTTGCTGTTGAATTATGGCAAAACTAGAATAAGAGGTGGTAGGGATCAAGAAGCATAATCTGATCTCTTGAAGAGGAATAAGAATCAGATAAACCCATTAGAAATTGTATGACACAATCACGATCGTATCGATCATTTAAGACTATCTATGGGGTTATAGATAGTCAATTCATACGATAAAATTTTTAATCGGCCAAAATAAGTGCTAATGGAATCCTGACTTTGAGAAAGGCTAGCAAGGTCCCGTTTGAGTTGAAATATGCAAGAACCGTTTTGTTGAGTAAAACTATCACGAGGTTCAAGCCAGAGGGTGCGAGAATCATCGACCATGGCAAGGTTGGATTTAACAGAAGAACTCACAGAATTTTGAAGCCAGGAGACAACTAAATCATTGCAACGTTCCCAAACTATAAATATGGGATCATCAGCATCACATGATTTGGGAAGAGTCCCATTGATGAAACCAAGCTTGTTCTTGGCTCGAAGAGCACGGCTTACAACTCGAGACCAAATCACATAATATTCGGTGGTCAAGAGATCTGAAACCAGAGCAGCAGCAGGATTGTCACCATTGTCAATGCAAAATGGGTTGAAAGGAACTGAAAAATTGAGAAACCTTTCGTTAGAATTTTGGGGAGATGATGTATTAAGCTCGGTATTTTCAGAGCTGGTCATGGTGAGGTTTTTAGATTGAGGGTATCTCTGATACCATGAAAGAAGGTGGAAAACAGAGGAATACCAGAGAAGAAAACGTCCAATAGAATAGGAGAAAATGCTCTCTGATTGTATTGAATGAAAAATGTACACAGCATTAATATACAATTACAAAAAGAATCTCCTAACAACCTATAAAGGGAAAAATACATGATTATCCCTCTATACAACTCAGCAAATTAAACACCAGACAAATAACAGCAAATGGAATTCATCCTTCTTCAACAATGGATATATTCCCTTGATTTAAATGTGATGTATTATGCTCCAATAACGGGCAACTACGCTCCAGGGATTTTCAATTTTGGAGATGTTTAATCTCGAGAGTAAACCATGTCGAAAAATACATCCATATTTCTCTATCTACACGTAGTTGTTGAGATTCTCTCGTGAAATTGGCAAGCTTTCTTTTTTCGTCTCTTTTCCTCTTAATTTTTGTGCAATTTTGGTGAAAACAAATATTTTCTGTAGTTACTTTGTACGTCTTTGTTGCGGTTACATTCTCTGCTGATGAGTTTAATTGTACGCGAATGCTTTACTTAGGTGATTCCGGGTTAATATGACTTCAGTTGCACAACTGAATGCAGGCCAGCACCTCAAGAAGAGGACAACTGAGTTTCGAGTTCATAAACAAATTTTGGAAGAACCCAAACTTAGCTAGATGGTTGGTTGTTTATATCAAACACAAGGAAAAAAGGATATTCAAATTTGGAGAAATTTTAATGTCAACCTTTTTGATCTTGTTTTCCCCCTTAGTTGATACTAAATAGCATTTCTTGCTGCGGCTTCTGTCTTTGTTTTCTTAGACTATATGTATGTCTTTTTGACAGGTTCTGTACCTTCTTCATGAGCATCTGGAAATAAGGCAGATATATTTGTTTTCTTCTGTTATCATTTTTAAATAGCGATCAATTGATGGATTTTAAATAAGTCGAGATCTTTATGAAGCTGAATTAGTTTTACATTGAAGAAAATAGATTCAAGTTGAGATCTTTATGGATCAGTGGCTTTTTTAGACTAATTATTGTCATGTATTTTTTTCAGACAACATCAATGCTAAAGTTTGATTTCCACATTTTTGAACAGCTTTGTTTTATTTTATTTCTACCTTTTCTATCTTATAACTTAACTTTGATGGGGCCTGAAATCAAGTTTTTGAAATGCATAAATCACTCTTTGTTTACTTATGACAATATTATATTATATTTTATCTTATTAGACGAGATGTCTTTCAATAAAATAATTTTTTCCCATATTTACGCTATTATATAGTCAATTACATCATGTCACGTGTCTTGAACATGTATCTTACTAGTAAATCTTCAAAAGTCTGAATTGAATACATATATTTCATTGGGGAAATCCATTTGTACCGAAAATGTGCCCTACTCTCACATGTGCGCGGGCCTCGCATGAATAAAAAAATCATGACCTTGTGGTCCTCACACCCTATTGTGAGTGTAGGTAAAAGATTAGGTAAAAAAGTGTAGGTACATATAGCATTGTCCTATTTCATTTCATCTCCAGTTTGTTTTTTTTTTTTTTTTTCCAAAACTGCAATCAATTATACCAAGACAAGTCGTAGGTGTCCCCACTTCCCACTAGGCTGATAAAAAAGTCAAGTAATGGGTTAGGTGAGATGCTATAAAATGTATATTGAGTAAGCATCTCCCTTCATTTATGTCACCCAAAATCAATAAATCATAATTATAAAAGAATTCATCCATTTACAAAAAAATAAAAATAAAAAATAGTTGTTATTTCGAATTCTTTATTATAATTAATTTCAATCATGCTACGTATACATCATCATTTACATCATTTTTTATATTGTGCCACATTGCAACACACTATTGAATAGTTTAAATTTTTGACAATTTTTTCGCTAAATTAACAATTGTCAACGCCTGTCATATCAACACTAATATCAATGAGTATGCAAATGACATTTTCCAATTAATTTACGATCTCGCTAGATTGACTTTTTTCTCTGTCTCAATAATAAGTGTATAATTTTGTAGTGATTCAACTAATGACAAATTTTTTTAGTGAATTATCGAACTAAATTTTCTTTATAAATTTTTTAGTCAGTTCAGTTTGTCATGCCAATATTGTATCATTAATGAAGTTGAATAGATTGAGTTAATTTAATAAAGGATTTTTTTTGTGAGAAATAAAGTTTAGTGACGCTTAAAATTAGGACATAAATTTCTAAATTTCTAAAATTGTTGATTCGACACAATATGAAACAAAGTAAAATTATTGAGTAATATTATATAGCACCACTAATTTTTAACATCAATCAAAGGGCATCATTAGTGACATTAAATTGCGGGTTCCATTAAATAAATCACATAATTTCACTTTTAATTGAACATATCATATAATATCACATGAATTTGTATTCTATCACCACTGGTACTAAATATCATTATTCAAAATATTTGTTTAAAATTGGCTCACCCATCATGTATAACATGTAAAACCAGTAATTTTTCATTAATGTAAGAAAAATTATTTGGTATAAAATTTAGTCCAGCTCATTTTAAGCTTAATCAAACACGCTTCTTATGGTTCATTTGGAGGAATTTAATTCCTATTAAACGGATCCTTGCAAGTGAAATTGTATAACTCAATCAGTAGTCAAAAAAAAAAAAAAATTATAACACAATATTTTAATTCGATAGCAATAGCCCTCCAAGAAAATTATGGTCTTGTTTGATTCTTATTTTTTTCAACACACATTTTTCAATAAAATAATATTATACATAATCCAAAAAAAAAAAAAATTCTTCATTTTTAATCACACATTTTTCATCAATCTATATTTATGAGGTTTGAAAGATCAAAACAAAATAACGATATTTTATTATGAGTAATATTATTATCATTATGATAATGGAACATCTATAATGTAACAACCCAATATCCTGCACATTTCTTTCTCTCCTCCCCTTTCTCTTGTAAATATTAAATTGTACATTTTTTTGCCCCTTCAAGTATAGTTCAGTGGTGCAAAGGACATGAGTGAGGTAGTATTTGCTGAACTGGCAACCTCAGTATAAAGATTCAATTTCTGTCTCTTACAAAGTATGAAATTGGATTCTTTATAGGCACTAGTATGACAGCTTTTGTACATTGATTTGCTAAGACATTTTCCGGAATTTACCTTCTTCACAATGCTCAGGGGCGGGGCAACGGAACCCTCAAAGTTCAACTTTTAAATTGTACACTTTTTCTTGTAAAAAATAAATTGTACAATCTCATTATTTGACATTATCAATATTTAACGATAAACACTATTATTCTTTTATTATTATCGCCTGCGCCAATATTTAAGCTGCGTTTTCTCATTCCTCTGTAGTTCGCAGCCCCACCTTGACACGACGCCGGCTTTGCGTATTTCTCAGTAACTCCAACTCACAAACTGTCTCTTTCTCCGGCCAAGATTTTTCTTTGATTTTTTTCATCTCATTGCATTGTTTTTTTTTTCAGAAGGACTCTTCAGTTTGATTTGTAAAGAGAAAAAAAAATGGCATTTGAAAAGATCAAGGTGGCCAACCCCATCGTTGAGATGGACGGTTAGATTCAGATCTCTCTTTCTATTTCGATTTTCTGATCATAGATTTATATACCTTATGCAGATCTGGGTTCGGTGATTTTTTTCTGATTAGCCTTGTGTGTATATGAGTTGACTATAGATCTATGATGTTCTGCATTGAAGGATCAAGATCTCTCATTTTGTAGTCCCAAAGTGTTTTTTTTATTTTTATATTTTCTTTCTGGCTTTGCCTGTAGAAGTTGCTGGGCCCATGTTTCTTTCTTGTGAGATACTTTGAGGCCCATGTTCCATCGAACATGTTCTTTGCATAAATATCAGAATCTTATCTGTTTTACACATAAATATCTGATTTGTCAATATACTATTTTAAAAATAAATTTTAAAACAGATTGTTTTATATAATTGATTTTGATCTTCCTGGAATTTAATAGAAGCTACCTTAATGGATGATATGCTTTATTATGATCATTTCCCGTTATTAGTAGTTGACTTTTTAAAATTAATCTGTGATGCAGGAGATGAGATGACACGGGTCATCTGGCAATTTATCAAGGACAAGGCAATTTGATTTCCCTGTTAATCTTTTTCTATAATTTTAATGAAACTATATGTAATCCTATATGGGTGTATATTTATATGTTCGACTGACTGACTCACTGGCTGAGTGTGTTTTTTTGTAATGTTGCAGCTGATTTTGCCTTTTGTGGAGTTGGATATAAAGTACTATGACCTCGGCCTTCCTCACCGGGATGCTACAGATGACAAAGTAACTATTGAAAGTGCAGAAGCTACTCTCAAGTATGACATCTCCTGTTCTCCATAAATATTGAACTTATAATAATAGGAGTTTGATGTGTTTATTTTTTTAATTTTCTTCATAATATTTGCAGTAGATAAACAAAATTTCCAACGGCTATATTTTTGAGTTCTCTATCACAGTTTTTATAAATATGTATTCGTTCTTATTCTCAGTTGTTGGTAATTTTGTATGTTGAAATTGTAGGTACAATGTAGCAATTAAATGTGCCACCATCACTCCTGGTAGGCATGACTCAGCTTAAATTGTTTTATGATATGCTGTGGATCTTTATATCATTTTATCTTTAAATTACGAATGAGATTATCATGCTACAAGTTTTTGTATGTACAGATG
>CAIGRP010083318.1:0-11370 GCA_903798385.1 Fraxinus cuspidata
CTGAGCAGGATTAAGGCAATTGTCTCAACTTTTCACCTGTCGGTGAAATTTCCTACCAGTATTAGCGTAGGGGTGGTTCGAGGAAACCAAACCATAGCCAAACAATGCTTTATTACTAGCGTCCAGGAGATCAAGGTTGATGTCATGCAACTTTACAAGGTCGGGTTAGACCTCGAGCATCGTGGGAGGCTTGCCCCGATTGAAGAGATGGAGAAAATCGAGCTCGAGCCTGATATAAAAGTTACTATTGGTCGAGGTCTTGATGCTACGACTAAGGCCCAACTTATCAGTTGTCTGTCCCGTAACATTGATGTATTCGCTTGGAACATCGAGGATATGCCTGGAATTAACCCTGAAGTGACGGTACCGCAGACTCAACATAAACCCAGATGCAAGACCAGTGAAGCAAATGATAAGACAATTTGCACAAGAACGGCGAGAAGTCATACGAGAGGAAATTACAAAGCTCATTAATACAAAATTCATCTGGGAAGTCCAGTATCTTGATTGGCTTGCCAACGTTGTTCTTGTCAAGAAAGATAATGGTAAATGGCGAGTTTCCATCGACTTCAAAGATCTGAACAAAGCATGCCCTAAGGAGCTAGATATCAAAGACTTATCAATAAGGTATTTTCCAACCTTATAGGAAGGAACATCGAAGCATACGAGGATGACATGGTCGTTAAAAGTAAGCAGCTGGATAGTTATATTTCTAACCTAGAAGATGTGTTCGCCACACTGCGAAAGTACAAGATGAAGCTGAATCCTACAAAATGCGCATTTGGTATGACTTCCGGCAAGTTTTTAGGGTTCATGATCACACATAGGGGGATAGAGGCCAATCCTGACAAGATCCAAGCCTTAATACCCATGGAACCCCCGAGTTACCAGAAAGACATACATAAATTAACGGGTCGGGTTGCAACCTTGAACATGTTCGTATCCCTAGCGGCAGACATGTGCATCCACTTCTTCAAAGTCTTAAGGGATAATTGGAGTTTCGGTTGGAATGAAGAATGTAATTTGGCCTTTCAAGAGCTGAAACAAACATTATCAACACCACCGGTCCTCACCAAGCCAGAGGCTGGTGATACATTGTTATTATACTTGGTCGTTTCTGAGAACGCGGTAAGTGGGATGTTGGTGAAGGAAGAGGTGTAGGTCCAGTGACCTATCTACTATGTGAGTAAAGCACTTCTCGACGCAGAAACTCGCTACACATTGGCTGAACAGCTTGCACTCGCATTGGTTATAGCTGCCGAAAGCTATGTCATTATTTTCAATCCCATCCAATTGTCGTTCTCACCGATCAACCACTTAGGCACATACTCCAGAAACCAGACGTCTTAGGAAGACTACTAAAATGGGCGATTGAACTGGGCGAGTTCAATATAGAGTTCAAGCAACGGCCTGTGATTAAGGCACAAGCCTTAGCTCACAGATCTGAACAAAGCATGCCCTAAGGACGGCTATTCCTTACCTCAAATCGATAATCTGGTGGACAGCACCTCAAGTCATAAACTATATAGTTTTTTAAATGCATTCTCAGGGTACTTTCAAATTCTTATGGCAGAAGAAGATCAGGAGAAGACTTCGTTCATGGTTGATTCAGCCATTTATTGCTGCAGGGTCATGCCATTCGGTTTGAGGAATGCAGGAGCTACATATCAAAGACTTATTAATAGGGTCTTTGCCAACCTTATAGGAAGGAACATCGAAGCATACGTGGATGACATGGTCGTTAAAAGCAAGCAGCTGGACAGTCATATTTCTGATCTAGAAAAGGTGTTCGCCACACTGCGAAAGTACGAGATGAATCCGAATCCTACAAAATGCGCAATTGGGGTGGCTTCCGACAAGTTTTTAGTGTTCATGATCACACATAGGGGGATAGAGGCCAATCCTGACAAGATCCAAGCTTTAATATCCATTGAACCCGCGAGTTGCAAGAAAGACATACAGAAATTAATGGGTCGGGTTGCAGCCTTAAACATGTTCATATCTCGAGCGACAGACACGTGCATCCCCTTCTTCAAAGTCTTAAGGGGTAACTAGAGCTTCGGTTGGAATGAGGAATGTAATTTGGCGTTTCAAGAGCTGAAACAAACACTGTCAACACCACCGGTCCTCACCAAGCCAGAGGCTGGTGATACATTGTTATTATAACCGGATTTCGGTTGGAATGATGAATGTAATTTGGCATTTCAAGAGCTNTCAACACCACCGGTCCTCACCAAGCCAGAGGCTGGTGATACATTGTTATTATAACCGGATTTCGGTTGGAATGATGAATGTAATTTGGCATTTCAAGAGCTGAAACAAACACTGTCAACAACACCGGTGCTCATCAAGCCAGAGGCTGGTGATACATTGTTATTATAATTGGCCGTTTCTAAGAACTGGGTAAGTGGGGTATTGGTGATGGAAGAGGAAAAGTTCCAACGACCTATCTACTATGTGAGTAAAGTATTTCTCGACGCAGAAACTCGCTACACATTGGCTGAACAGCTTGCACTAGCATTGGTTATAGCTACCAGAAAGCTACGTCTATATTTTCAATCTCATCCAATTGTCGTGCTCATCGATCAACCACTTAGGCACATACTCCAGAATCCAGACGTCTCAGGAAAACTACTGAAATGGGTGATTGAACTGGGCAAGTTGAATATAGAGTTCAAGTAACGGCCTGCGATTAAGGCACAAGCCTTACCTGACAGATATGAACAAAGCATGTCCTAAGGACAGCTATCCCCTACCTCGAATCGATAATCTGGTGGACAGCGCCTCAGGTCATAAACTATATAATTTTTTGGACGCATTCTCAGGGTACCATCAAATTCTTATGGCAGAAGAAAATTAGGAGAAGACCTCGTTCATGGCTGATTCAGCCATTTACTATTGCAGGGTTATGGCTTTCGGTTGAAGAATACAGAAGCTACATATCAAACACTTATCAATAAGGTCTTTGCCAACTTGATAGGAAGGAACATCGAAGCATACATGGATGACATGGTCGTTAAAAGCAAGCAGCTGGACGGTCATATTTCTGACTTAGAAGAGGTGTTCGCCACACTATGAAAGTACAAGATGAATCTGAATCCTACAAAATGCTCATTTGGGGTGGCTTCCGGCACGCATTTGGTATGACTTCCGGCAAGTTTTTAGGGTTCATGATCACACATAGGGGGATAGAGGCAAATCCTGACAAGATCCAAGCCTTAATATCCATTGAACCCCCAAGTTGCAAGAAAGACATACAGAAATTAAAGGGTTAGGTTGCAGCCTTGATCATGTTTGTATCTCGAGCGACGGACATGTGCATCCCCTTTTTCAAAGTCTTAAGGGATAACCGGAGCTTCCGTTGGATTGAAGAATGTAATTTGGCCTTTCAAGAGCTGAAAAAACACTGTCAACAACACCGGTCCTCACTAAGCCAGAGGCTGGTGATACATTGTTATTATATTTGGCCGTTTCTGAGAACGCGGTAAGTGGGGTGTTGGTAAAGGAAGATGGAAAGGTCCAGCGACCTACCTACTATGTGAGTAAAGTACCTCTCGATGCAGAAACTCGCTACACATTGGCTGAACAACTTGCACTCGCATTGGTTATAGCTGCCAGAAAGCTACGTCAATATTTTCAATCATATCCAATTGTCGTGCTCACCGATCAACCACTTAGGCACATAATCTAGAAACCAGGAGTCTCAGGAAGACTACTAAAATGGACGATTGAATTGGGCGAGTTCAATATAGAGTTCAAGCCACGGTCTGCAATTAAGGCACAAACCTTAGCCGACTTCATTGCAGAACTTACCCCTAAGCCTCAGGGGCCACATGAGGAAAACCCGAGCAAGACTTGGAAATTTAGGAAATATTTGTGGATGGAGCATCGAACAGTTCGGGTGCTGGATTATCATCTCCAACCTGAAGAAGACGACCGAGAATCATTGTGCACTCATGTTCGAATTTGAAGCCACCAACAATGAAGCAAAGTATGAAGCTGTCATTCTAGCTCTAGAATTGGCATATAACCTTGGACTTGAGCACATCAAGGTGTCCAGCGATTCACAACTTGTGGTTGACTAGGTCGAGTGCACCTTTGGGAGGAAAGGCGAGAAGATGAGTCTGTACTGTCTGAAGTTGCATGACCTTCAAAGATGATTTAGAAGCTACAAGATCATCAAAATGGCTAGAGCCGACAACGCAAAAGCCGACACACTGTCAAGACTTATGTTCATGGGGATAGACCGACTAGACTGAACAGTGCACATAAAGATGGTAACAGAGCCTGGCATAAATTAAAAGCCAAGTATCATGGACATTGATCATGAATCTTCTTGGATGGATCTAATATGGGAATACTTGAATAGTGGGAACCTACCATCTAACCCCCAAGAAGCAAAAAGTGTAAAAAATAGAGCATCAAGGTACTGCATTATCGGATGAGTCTTATTTCACAGGAGTTTTACTCTACCCTACCTCAGATGTCTCAAACCCTTCGAGTCCATACAAGCCTTAGCAGAGGTTCACGAAGGTGTATGTAGGAATCATCAAGGAGCTCGTACGCTCGATGCCCCTTTTGAGCAATGGGGGGTGGACATCCTTGGTCCTTTTCCTTTGGAACGAGGTCAGGTGAAATTTGTTGCTATAGCCGTGGAATACTTCACTAAGTGGGTAGAAGCAGAGTCCTTAGCAATCATCTTAGAGCCCAAGCTCATATCATCGTGTGGAAATCCATCGTGTGCGGGTTCGGGATACCAAAAGTGTTGATAACAGACAATGGAAGGTAATTTGACAATTTACAGTTCAGAAGTTTTTGTGCCAACCTCGGGATTGGCCACCTCTTGACGTCAGTATCACATCCTCAGAGTAACGGTCTGGCTGAGGTGACCAACCGAATCATATTACAAGACCTTCGAACGAGAATAGAGGATGCCAGGGTAGTTGGCCAGAAGAACTGCCCGCTATCCTTTGGACGTACATGACTTCTCATAAGACAACAACTGGTGAGACTCCTTTCATGTTAGCTTTCGGCTTGGAGGATACTTTACCAATCGAGGTCGGCCTTCCCATACACAGAAGGATCAAACCCCATGTCGAGGGGCAAACAACTGAACACCTTGACTTACTTGAAAAAGTACAATAACAGGCCTCGCTAAAAGTCGCGAGCTATCAAAACAAAATGGCAAAGCACTTTAATATAAAGGTCAAGACAAGAAGATTCAAAGTTGGAGACTTGGTCCTTAGGATAGCAACGACTGCAGAACATCCTCCGGGGAAACTGGGACTAGTGCGGGAAGGGCCTTTCAAAGTTTTACAAAAATTGAGAGGCGGTGCATACAGCTTGAAAGATACTTTGGGGAGGCCGCTTCCAAGGCCATGGAACGCTGATGACTTGAAGGTTTATTACAATTAGCAATCTGACCAAGCAACCAGGTACCTAGGTTGATTAGTTTTCTGTTTCACACTTAGGAAGTTTTTCTTTGTTTTTATTTTTCGGATTTTGTTCTAGATCGGGCTTGCATGCCCTCAAACATTTTAGTCTTCAATTGTAGCCTATGCGCTTTTGACACTTTCATTATTGGAAATTTGTGTCGATATTACAAAGTCATCCTAAATAAATTAGCATAAGGTCATGCTCCGCATATGCAGCTAACACTTTCAATTAGCATAAGGTCATACTCCGTGCATGCAACTAATACATCAAGCTAACATGAGGTCGTGCTCCGCGCATGCACTTAACACTTTTATTAGCATAAGGTCGTGTTTCGCGCATGCAGCTAGTATAACAAACTAGCATAAGCTCGTGCTCCGCGCATCTAGCGAATACAGTAAACAAGTGTAACGTTATGCTTTGCGCAGGCAGCAAATATCCCAAAAATCACGCTTTACCCTGACCTACTATACGATATCCCAAACAATGTCGAGATCGGGGGTGTAGTATTGATAGCCAAAACAAAAAAAATCAAAAAACGAGAAGAGCTCGAGAAACATGTATCTCGACCTCATTGTATACTCGAGCTTGAATGCCCAAAACATGGACAAGTAAAAACCTCGAGATAATGTATCTCGAACTTATTGTATACACGAGCTTAATTGCCCAAAACATGGACAAATAAAAAGCTCGAAACAAATGTATATCGACCTTATTACATACTTGAGCTTTATTGCCCAAAATATGGACAAGTAAAAAGCTCGAGGTAAATCATTATTTTCACAACTCGAGCTACATCTCGAGCTAGCTTGCCTAAAACTTAATCAAATTGAAACTCTCGAGCTCTTTGCCCAAAAACACGGCCAAGTGTAGTGCTTGAGACATTTAAACTCGAGCTCATTAGCCAAAAATAGACCAATTACAATGCTATCATCAAGTAACACGCTCGAGGTTAGCAAACGAAAAACGCACGAAGCATACATACAAATGGACATGAAATAAAAATCATCGATCTAATATTAATAAAAGGCTCAGTTCGGGCAATGTACTTGGTTACATTTTTTCCAAAAAAACAAAGCAAAAGATTGAGGAGGGGAGGGGCACTAGTCTAGTTCTGTCGGGTCCATAGGATCGTCCTGAGTAGGAGTGTCGACTTTTTCCCCGGCGTCATCTTCCGCATCCGACTCTGAAAGCTCAAGGTCATTAGCAAGCTCATTAACTGTCTTCAGATCCTCGATGATGGGCTTCGAGTCTTCAGGTATTTTGGTCTTCAAAAATGCTCGTGCTAACCTCAGGTCGTAGTGATACGACCACGAACCTACTGCCCTAAGAGTGTCCCGAACTCATCTAAATTTTTAAATTCATCCACTGCCTGAGTTCGGGCCCTTGCAAGTTCGTCCTCAAACCATTTTTTGGCATGAATGAGCTCAAGGTTGGCCTCCTCGACCTTGTCTTTTGCCGCTCCTATCTGATCCAGAACTTTTCTGGTCTCAATCTGTGCAATGTCACACTCGACCTCGAGTTCTCAGATCCGCTTCTCCTTTTGCTCGTTCTGTGCCTCGAGCTCTTCCACTTTGCTCGAGGGTCCAAGGTTCTTCATGGCTAACCCAAAGCCATGCTCAATGTCTGAAACATGATAAGAAGTCAACACCAAGATAAATATAAGGAAGTACAAAAAGGATTAGTTCGAGGTATAAGCCATATCTTTAAAGTCATGAGCTCAATAGCCCTTATACCCTCGCCGGGCTCAACCTCGTCAAGTACTTGTTCACCAAACTCGGGCTTAGCATGTTCCTCCAGCATCAAGCTTGGTAGATGAACATCATCCTCCAAATCAACTATCTCCAGAGTGGCCCGAGAGAGGGAGGAACGAGCAGAACCTCGGGGAGAGGGATGTGTCAGATGTGTTGGGCTTTTAGAGGATTGCCTGGGCTTAGTGGATGTCTTGGTCGGGCAGGCACCTTAAGCTTTGGGCCATTCGCCTTGTGGTGTACATTAGCAAGGAGCTTTGAAGGATCGAACGACATTTCTAAATCTACAATGCAAAAACATGCAAGGCATCAGCTCGACCTTCAGTCTGGGGAAGATTAACATAGGCAATAAGATTTTAGGCTCGTACCCTCGATACCCCTCACGTTGGCAAGATCGAGGGTGTCATCATTGAGTAGGTAATCGACTTTGGCTACAAGGGGGTCATGGTTCACTAGCCTCAACCTATCCCTCTCCAAAACCTCGAGGTACTCTTGACCCTCGTTAAACCTATCCTTATCAGGTATCTCCCACCTCGGGCTAAAAGGGTGGTCGGGGTCTTATGGTTTAACTAAAAAGAATCTCTCTTTCCACCCCCGGAGAGAGCTCGGTGTATCAGGTGTCATAAATCTGGCTTTCGTTGACAAGTATACAAAACAGTTGTACCTCGGCGAGAACTTTAAATCAAAAACCATCCTCGAGAGGTCGACCCTAAGCTCTACCTCGAGGCAATGACACAAAATAAAAAAAAATAAACTAGGAGCCTCAACTAATTTGGGGCCAGTTGGCCCCGGCATATGAGAAAAGAGGTCAGGAAGTGGACGAAGAACGGTGTAGGGGCCACCTAAGCCCTGCCTTCAGGGCATCCCTAAAGAAGGTTATCTTCCCTTCTCTATCACAGTTTCGTGGAGCTCGGGTGTCCTAACGTCGCATAGGGGCATAACTCTGAACTCCCTAGCAATTTTTATGACAACATGTTCTTTGTACTTGGTCGTTCCTTTAGGGTATGTCAATGTTGACTCGACCTCGGGGTGCGAGGTAATAGGTACGACCATAAGGATAATGGACGTACCTTCTACCTTAGGACTCCTAGTGTCCAAACTCCTAGAAGACTGACTACTGCCATCACTCGACCTCTCATTGCTACTACTTGACATTATAGTACTTGAAATAAAATAACTTAAAAGCTCGAACACTTACCTCTAAAGATGGTCGCTCACAAAACCTATGCCCCAAGCTCGAACTGCTTTTACTAAGATTGGAGAGTGAAAAAGTGAAAAAATGAAAGGTGAAAATGGGGTATTTATAGGGGTCAAAGGAAGGTCAAAAGTCTTTCATTCTTGACCATTGGATTATGCCACGTGTCAACCATCCAAAGTCGATCCATCCTTGCCCTACACGCTTCTGCCACGTGTTGAGTGCCCAACTATCACCTATTCAATCTGCCATTGAGTTCGATCTCGGACTGTGCGACCTCGATGCACTGGGGCCTGTGATGGTACCAACGCCTAATGCCAGAACTTGAACTTGATGGCCCAATCGTAATGTATCATGTTTTGGCCTCATTGAGTTCGGGCCTAAAGATAAGGTCGGGGTTTTTAAAGATGTTGGACTAGTATTTCGACAAACAACTTCCTCACGTTTGTATTAAAAAATGTTTCCTAAACCATTACAAATTTCACCCTAACTGAAAATATGCACTTCTAATACAACACAAACATCTCGTAAAGATAAGGAATGTTAGAAGTTGAATCCTTATATTACAATATGTCTCCTAAACCGTTACAAATTCCACCCTAACCAAGAATACACACTTCTAATGCCCTACAAACTTCTTGCAAGGATAAGGAATGTTAGAGGTTGAATCCTTCTAGGACTCAACTTCCAACACTTATAAATACACAATCTGACTTCATTATTAAGGTATGTTTTTCATTAACATACTAGTATACAATTTATTTTCTCACATCCTCTCTCTTACTTAAGCATCGGAGGGGCGACGACGACACACATCGACACCTTTGTTTCAGGTATCGAAGATCAGATCCTGTGGAGCTCAATCAGCCAGCTCGAGTTCATTCAGGTGAAAGTTTTTGGTAGCATCAGAGATGTTTTAAAAGACATAAAATATGACTAGACGTGAAGGTCAATATTCAAGTGTTACGAACTTAAGTGAGGCCTAGATGAAAAAAAAAACATTACTTTTTTAATTATTATTAATATTTAATCATTCCAAAAATCATTTAAGAATTAAAATAATACATACTAAAAAATTTAAAATTATAAAACACTATATTTACTTAATAATTTCTACACTTAGTCAATTTTACATAGCCTGTTTGAAACCCAATTTTTTTTATTGGAATGCATTTTGGAATAATAGATTGATGGAGAATGTATTGTTGAAAATAAGAAAAAAATTTGAGTTTGCGTGTAATAATATTATTATTGAAGAACGTGTAATTAAAAAGAAGATAGAGAAAAATATATTTGGAAATAATAAGAATGAAACAAGGCCACAATTTTCAAATTTTCTAAATAGAAAAACTATATTATCTTTAATAGTTTCAACTTTCAACTAGACAAGTCATACTTAATAAATTTATAGAAATTTCATACATTTTTTGAAGTTTTCAACAATATAATAAATCTCAAAATCATAATTATATAATATAGATAACACTGTAATCTTATTTAAATCTTTATCAGATGCAGTTTTTTTTATTTATTTTTTTTTACAAATAAAGTCATCTAGAAATATGAAACTAAAGTCAAATAAAAGCCTTCTAAAAAAAGAAAAATAATAATAATGCGAGCGTTAAGCGGTCACGTAGCAGTTGACCACTTAATTCGCGCTTACTGTCAAAGCAAAGCATTTTGTTCGTTCTTCATATCTAGGCCCACTTTTTAGAACGCCGGTAAATAGAGAAGCTTTTGGATATACTCTTCTTTATATACACACACCCCTAAAGTTCCAAAGTTTGTATTAGAAACAAACTCTAAAGTTTTACACGAGATATTCGGGAATCTATTAGTTAGAGAGGCTAACAGCATCTCCAAGAGACTATATTTTTTAAGAGCATATTTTTTTCAATTCAGAAGGCATCTATAAATTTAAAAAGTAAAAATTCTTAAGTACTTCAACAATCTATTTATCTTTCACACTTTTACTACTCTAAATTTTATTATTATTATTATTATTTTTCTTTATCTTTTATTTTCAATAGCATTCCTCCAATTTATTATTATATTTTCTTCAACTGCAAATGAAAATACTTTTATTGCATTTAATTATAGAAAGTCAAACAAACTCTATTTTAAAATGTATTGAATAGTCTCTTGTGTTTTAAACAAAAGATGTTCCATATTTTAAAAAATCAATCATTAGAATTAAATTCCAAGAAACTATTGAAAATAAAATAAAGAGTGAGTTTGATTCTCTATTGGAAATTGGAACATTTTGAATACAATTAATTATACAGCAAATTTGACTCTCCAAAATTTGAGAGTCAAATTCATTCTCTATAATTAAATAAATTTAAAATATTCTAAATTTCAATACTCTATTTATTGAATCAATTAAATAATATATAAAAAGAAAATTGAGGAAATTAAGCACTTATTTGAGCCCTACTTTTTTCATCAAAATGTATTTTTAAATACTGATTTAACCTAATTTCAACCACACATTTTTTAATATAATAATATTATACACAAACTCAAAATTTTTTCTTATTTTTAACAATATTTTCTCAATCATAACACTATTACAAAATACATTTTTTGAAAAACAAAAGAAAAAAGAAGGGACTCAAACAAGCCCTAAGTACTAAAGATGAAGTTTGTTGGATTATTTAAAAAGTTTTACTCTCTAAATTTATAGATACTCTCTAAATTGTAAAATATCCTATTTAAAAATGAATAATGTTATCTGACACTAGTAGTGAGTATCGATTTAGATGATTACACATGATATTTTCAATTAAATGAATCGTATGGTATTGAATAAATAAATATATCATTTAATATCATGTAGTGGCCATCTAAACTAGTACCTGACGCCAGTAGTGTCGAAATGCATTACTATTTAAAAATTGAATCTCTGAGAGATGCTATAATTCTTTAACAGCGAGATATTCGTTATTGAAAAGAGTTAAACCTTAAAATTAAGTTCCAAAAGACTTTTTA
>CAIGRP010083324.1:0-26579 GCA_903798385.1 Fraxinus cuspidata
CCTTCAGATATGCTTTTATCTATGCAGACCAGAAATAGTAATTTTCTCTATTGAAAGTTAAGGAAAAGGTGTAGAAAATCCACTGGAAGCCATCACTCTCACTTACACGTTTGGCTAGCGAAGGTTCCTTACTTGTTTTCTCTCAGAATTTTTAATTATCAAAGAGGGTGAAAGAAAAATCAAGAAGCTGAACTTACCGGATTTGCAAAGAGTTTATCGGATTTTATAGAACTGAACTTATCAAATTTGCAAAGAGCTTACTGGGTTTTACCCAATTTACCAGATTTACACACACTTACCAGTTTTTGAAGTTACCGAATTTGCGCAATGCCTACCGATTTTGCACGTTCCTTATCGTATTGGACAGAGGCTTACTGGTATAAATTTCTTACCAGTTTCTTGAGTTTTCCCTGCTTCTTTTCAGCACGTCTAAGATCCAATTTAGCTCTGATACCACTGAAGGATATTCAAATCACCAACTATTCTACCTACTACCCCTAAACAATGTTTGACAATACTTTAACTTGTAGTAGGTTCAAACTAGCCTAATCTTACATCATTAACGCGTAGTAGGTTCAAACTAGCCTAACTTTTATATCATTGCATAGGTTAGACCGCAATAAAAAAACATTTGACTAAAGAGTAACCAACAACATTTGTTGAGTGACAACAAAAGTGTAACTTACACGTCCAACTTCAATAATTATTTGAAACACAACTTAGAAGTATTTGACATTTTCAAAAGTTACTAAACCTTGCTTCAAATGCAAAGTAATCACAAGCTAAAGGTATCGAGAGCTGATCGTGACGGTGAATTCAATAATTTTCTAAAGAATATTATTGAATTCGACATCAGTTGACTACTTGACATACTCCAAAATAGAATGGAGTTGTAGAGAGAAAATAGTTCTATAATGGAGTCGGCAAAAAGTATGATGAAGACTAAAAGGTTGTCCACTACATTTTCGGGCTGATACAGTAGCTTGTGCAATTTATATATTGAATAGATCATCTTTCAAGAATATCCAAAGTGGAAAGCCTCAAGGTGTTTAGAGCAATCAGCCAAGTGTTAAAAACTAGAGACCTTTCGGATGTGTAGCCCACGGTCAAATTCCAGATGCAACAAGAAAGAAGTTAGATGAGAAATCTTAAGAAATGTATCTTTATTGGCTATAAAGAAAATTTTGAAGCCGAAAAACTATATAATCCCATCACATAGATGCTATTTGTGAGTAGAAATATGAAGTTTGATAGAGAAAAGTGCTTGAATTTGAATACTAATGAAAAATATGGCACTTTCGTTCAACTTGTTATTGAAGAAGTCATTAAGCAACAAAATGAAAATGTGTACACTCTGCTATAGTCTCAACCTAGTCTCCATCTCAGTCTCCAGTTTTATTATCATCAAGTTCTAGTGCCCTTACTAGAATGACAAAAAGCATAAGGAAACTTCATAGAGCATATCAAAGAATTCTTGATGATGGAGACATTACTAATTTTTCTTTATTTGCAGATTCACATCTAATTAGTTCTGAGGAAGCTAATAAAGAGACAAATTTACAACATGTGATAAACCAAGAAATTGGTGAAGTCCAAAAAAATAAAACTTGGGAGCCTGTAGAACTTCTAAATAACAAGAGAGAAATAAATGGAAAGTGGGTTTACGAAATAAAATTAAACTCAAAAGTAGAAATCGACAAGTAGAAAGCTCATTTGGTGGTGAAGAGATACTCAAATGGGTATGATGTAATTTTTCTTGAAGGTTTTGCACTAGTAGTCCGGAGCGGAGCCATGAAATTCGTTCAAAAACAACATTCAAAAAATACTAAAAATGACGTAGTTTATAAGTTACATTTGATTTTTATGAGTTTTCATACTTTGATATCATTGTATAATACCTTTATTATCAATCTTCAAAAATTATCTCATTCAAAAAAATTGGATTTCTATGCTAGGATGTATTACCTTTTTGTCTTGTAGAACCTTATTCAAAAAATGAAAAACAAATTTTTATACTAGAATGTATTGTTTTTTTGTCTTACAAAAAAACTTGAATATCTCATTGTTACATAAAAACCCTATCAATTCATAGATGCATCCTATCGAATTTGGGAAGATAAAACTTTAATTAGTTGAATTGCAAGTGCCTATTACACTTATCTATAACATACAAATTAATAAACACGCAAGTGCAGACAAACATTAGCAAACTAATTCAACAAACTTTGATCCATCCACCATTGCATTCCAAATATGGAAAACAGAGTATTTTCTTCTTTCTGTCCAAACCGGTGAGCTTTGTGCAAATTCGGTGAGTCTTGAATAAATACAGTAAGTTGTGTGCAAATCCGGTAACTTTTTAAAACTGGTAAGTTCCTTGCAAATCTGGTAAGCCCTTACAAAACTGGTAAGTTCCTTGCAAATCCGATAAGTTCAACTCTTTGAATCAAAACTCTGTCAAAGGCTATTTCATGGGCGTCAAAGAAGCAAGACTCTTTCTATGGTTGAAGCTGAGTACCTCTCATTGGATTTTGCTTATTGTCAGGCACTTTGGCTCTAGTGGGTGTTAAAAAACTCAAGCACTCATAACAATAAGGTATCTTATCATTCTATGACAATAATTCAACTATTTTTCTTTCCAAAGATCCAGTATTTAATGGCAGGAGCAAGCATATACGAATTGAGTATCATTTTATTCATGACTTGATAAAGAACGGCAATGAGAACGTGAAGTATTGCAAAACACAAGATCCAGTGACTGATGTCTTCACGAAGGCATTGGGTATGACTGTGATCTAGCTCAAAGGGGCTATTCCAATAGCCCATTCGTGAAGACTGATGTCTTCACGAAGGCATTGGGTATGACTTTGAAGAAGGAATTAGGCATGACTGTGATCTAGCTCAAAGGGGCTATTGGAATTTATAAGCTAGATGCATGTATATCATGGTTCATGAACATTTTTTTTTTATGTAGGAATTCGCAGCCGCTACCCGTCAGCGGAGGCCCGATCACCCCAAAAGTGCGGAGGCTCGACCACTATGAGTGCGCACTTTGTAAACTCCGCTTCATATGTAGAAGCCCGCAAACCACAGGAGTGGTAAACCGCAATAGGCAAGCCCAGTGCGATGGACTCGTCCAATGAAGTGTTGGTTGGGATTCGAACTAGTGACATTTGCTCTTCGCGTTCACATGCTCCACCAACTTGGCCACCCCCGAAGGGGTGAACATTTTAATTTATGTACAAAGTATGATGGTTCATGAGTTATTTTATTCATCTACATAGTTATTTCAGTAGAATTATTTAGGTTCTTTGTATTTGCATTATAAAGGTTGGAAAATTTCCTATGAATTTCCCAACATAGTTATTTTGAAACACAAAACAAAAAAAGTTAGTTTAATTCATCAATTCCTTTCTTATTTTCTCTATTATTGTTTGTCAAGAATACAATTTTCTTCATAGTTTTTGGAACTGTGATTATCTCTTACAAATATAAACGTGATTTTACATGGTTAGGGTTATGAATTTTGTTTTAACAAATAGAAAATGTTGCTTTAATCAATGTCTTAATTAAATGCATAAAATCTTTAAGAATCATTATAACTATCGCAATAAAGCTAAAAGATATATCTATGCTTTTATCCAAATTATCGAATTTATTACATGGACTAAATCTATAATTTACCTCTCTGTTGTTATAGATTCACATTTCATCGAGTTAGTGGCCAAGTAATTCAAAACATTAAATTCCATAAATAAAATTTACTCATGAAAAGTTAACCTACAAGAATTTTGAAAATTAAATTGAAGGGTCATACATAGATTATATTGTTTGCATTAACTATGAATTTAGCTATTCATACTAATGAAAGAAAAAAAACAGGAATATAGTTCATAATCAAGTTTTGAAATCTTATAAAGGAAGAAATTAGATCTTGTATCAAGAATCTTTTTCAATCTAAAAAATCTAAAAACATTAATTTTCTTTTCTCTTTTTGATCTTGATGTTCTATGTGTTTTTCTTCCTTAAATTGTGTGTCACATTAAAAAGAATGATGAAAACTATATATAGAAGTCTATAATAACTCTAAAAAAAGGTCCTAAAGCATATTTCATAAAGAATTTGAATGTAATTAGGAAACCAAGACTCGCTAGAATTTCTTTCAATTTATTGCAATTTGGTTGTCCATATTAATTTCTTGCTCATCCCGAGAACTTTTAACTTGCATGATAAGTCCTCAACTTCATGACTTGATTATTTTGGGTCCCTAGTTCTTCAATTTTGTTTGGCTTCAATACAATTTGATCCAAGTGCATTCTCTCCTAGTTTTAGGTACAATTACGATAAATTAAATTGATAATCGATCAATCTAAAGATAAATAAATAAGAATAGAAGCTCGAAAAAACTCATAAAATGCTCTTGTCACATGAATTGGTGGATTAGATTTGTAATTTTTAATTAATTACCTATGGACAATATTTCGTAGGAAATCTTTCGGCATATATAGTTCATTTTTCATTTATAATTTTACTTATGTATCATCGAGATATATGTAGGAATTTCATATGTAATTATTTATGTTTTTCTATTTATATATTTTTTAAATTTTACACACGAATCATCTATGAAATCTTACGAATGGCTTAGTGTTGTTTGTAATTCCGTCTGAGCCCAATGTTTTTCAATATTTAAAAAATTAGGATGTATTCAGCTGAAAGTAGCCGCTAATCAATTGCTTACTGGTGGATATGGTTCGTAGATGAAATTCGTTGCTCATACATCCATTTTTAGTAATGTTGCTAAATAAATAATTTTTTCAAAGGCCAAGTTCAAGTTTTTGATTATCTTTGTTTTGAAAATTTATTTATTTTTTCTTGAAACAATATGCAATATACAAAGATCAAATAAGTGACCTGCCAACCATGGAATTTTGATGTATATTTATGTTCTAGAAAAAAATTCTCACTAGATAAAATCTATTCATATTCACATCGTGAGCTAAGTTCAATATACATAGATTTGTATGTTCTACGGAAAAAAGGGAATGTATAAATTTGTTCCTAACATAACTCATGCAATCTAAACATGATTTAGTACATTCATTATTCTATCATATGGGACATTCGATAACTATATATCACGCATCTTATAAACTTTTTAGGCATACTCAACATACTTTTTAAGAATGCATTGTCTAAAATATTCTCGTAGACTGAATTATGGGATCTTTTCAAACGTAGCCAAATGGCATGGGTGCATCTTAAATATGGCCACTTCTTAAAAGTTTTGCACAAATGGCGAAATCTTGATAGAGAATGTCCATTATACCCATTTGAAAATAATTGTCAAAATCTTTGCGCATTTTTGATTGGTATAGATCAAAAAAATAGGTGCAAAAATCTCAATACACTTTATCCTCTTAATGTTGGAAAATTTAGAAGAGTAGGAGAAGGAGAAAACATAAACAAACCAAGAACATTGAAAATAGAAATTAAGCTTTAAAACATGATCGATGTCCTTAAATGATATTTGCCCTCCCTAAGATTATTTTAAGTGCTTAAAGGAGTTCATCATCAAATGGTTTGTAGGGTTTGAATATGTATATGAATTGGAGCAAAAGGTACTTGGAGTGAATTTAGATTGTTGACTTCATGTGTTTGTAATGGAAAACTAGCACTTATTTATAGTTTTTCATCCATACTCCACGAACAAGTGCCAAATATTCAAAAGTTAAGAATTTTCATGAAGTCACCAAAGAATCAAAATTATGCATGGTTATGAACCATGTGCACTTATTAGCTTCTGATTCTCCCAAAATTAGGCCATGCGCACACATGGTCTTAAAGCCCATGCGTGTGCATGGGAAAAAGTTGCCCATCCGCAATTTTTTCTCATTTTGATTTCAAATTTATTTTTCCTTTTCTCAATGTATAATATTCGTCCAATTTTACCTATTGATATAATTGTTTAAAACAAATATAACAATTCCCTACTTGTTGAATGATAGCTTTGAACTAGTCATTTCTTGTGATGATACCATTGAAAATACACACAAGTGTACAAGTTTTCCAAACTTGCATAGCATTTTATGGCCTTACGATTAAAAACTTCGTTCAATTTTTAAGAGAGAAATTTTAGCTCTCTATTGATATTTAGATGAAGTTCTTTCAGTATCTTTGTTACTTTTAGAATACTAGTACTTAGTACCGAACTCCATTAAGAGTTTAAAACTCAACCTTCCTTTAACTAACACCTAACATTATTAGATTAGGATATGGTTCTTGTGGATATAATAATGCTAAAATTACCCATTTATCAAATGACTTATTGTTACCCTTTGAAACCGTGAATTACTATTTTTGTAAGGACAAGTAAGGATGTCATCATTGGTGGCTTTAATTAGGAATATTAACCTCATGCTACTCGATGTAGATATTGCTAAATCTCTATTAAGAGATTTAATTAAATGACCACTAAATTTTCATTTGACTTAAAGTATCAAGAAAATTATTCCTTTTATTTTCTTACATAGCTATGTCTTAAACTCATATGTCTAGACTTTTCGTTATATATTTCATTATACGCTTTTGCTAATTTGGTTTCACTGTCACTTAAAATAAATATTGAAGAAAGATTCTTAAACCACTCAGCCTCTTCCCCGGTGTCCACTAATGCTACGAACTCAAATTCCATGGTTGAATGTGTAATGCATGTTTTTTTCTTAGACTTCCAAGAAACTGCACATTCTCTAAGAGTAAATACCCAACACGAAGTAGATTTAGTTTCACTAGTGCTAAATATCCAACTAACATCGGTAAATCCTTCTAATACAACCAAAAATTTAGAATATATTAGACCTAGGTATTTTGTTTTCTTTAAATAACCAATAACTCTCATAATGGTCTTCCAATGTTCCTTGCTTGGGTTATTGGTAAACTTAATATGTACTTGTTCAAGATCTTTCATCTTGAATAGAAAGATAGAAACATGTTTGTTTCTTTTATTCCATTCATGTGATTACGCAAAATCAATATGTCATCAAGATACAAATATATAAATATAATATATTTATAACACACTTTGAAATATTAACATTTATATACACTATTATGTATGAAACCAAATGAAATAATTGCTAAGTCAAACTTTTTATGCCATTTGTTTGGTGCTTGCTTTAAATAATAAAATGATTTCATTAACTTGCACATCTTATGATCATTACGAGGTACAACAAATCTTTATGGTTGTTTCATATAAACCTCCTAATTGAGATCCCCATTTAGGAATATTGTTTTGATATCCATTTGATGAACATGCAAGTCATATATGGATGTTAATGTGAATAATATCCTAATTAATGTTATTTCAGGGTTTGTGTTCTTACAATAAGCAAGATACCCCAGCAGTTTGAAGTATCCAATGTTTGATTTTCTTCCTTTCCATAATTCATATGGAAGATATTTGTGAATTTTGAAGGAATTCTATTTACAATTCTACATGCACTCAAAAAACCTTCTCTTCACAAATTAAATAGTAATTTAGAATATGTTGACATGGCATTATCTTTCAATCAAACCATTTTGTTTGGATGTTCTAGGTGCAAAACATCGATGTATTATGCATTGTTGTTTACAAAATAACTAAAATCACTTAAGAAGTATTTATCGCCTCTATCACTTCTTAATGTTTTTATTTTCTTGTTTTAGTGATTTTCAATTTCATGATTTTAGGTATTAAACACATCAAATGCTTCACGTTTATGTTTCATCTAATAAACATATGTATTTTGATTTATCATCTATAAAGGTAATAAAGTACATATTTTCGACCCTAGCAAACTACAATTCAATTCATATATATCCGAATGAACAAGTTCTAAATTTGTGAAACCCTATTTGAACTATGATAAGACTTCTTTGTTATTTTAGATTCTACAAAAGTTTTACATTTATATGTATCATTTATATTGTAAGAGATCATATTACATTTTGACATTCTTTTCATAGTACTAGCTCTTATGTGATCCAATCTAGCATGCCATATGTAAAAGAATCAATCAAGTAAGCGAAGTTAACTTCATTTTTATTAAAATCGTCAATAGTACATAATTTTACCATTCTTTTGTAAGAATAGCACTTTCCAACAAATTTTCCATTTCGGAATAGTACAAGATTTTTTGGACTCATAAATACTTTCATTGCCCAATTTTGACAAATGATCTCCACTTACTAAGTTCTTATTCATTTCGAGATCATTTAATACGTTTGTTAAGGTAAGTATTTTTTCGAATTGAAAACAATGTCAACTTTTCCTTTCCCAATCAATTTGGAGTGGCATTCATTACCCACTTGTATACTTATTCAACATCCGACTCGTCATAAATCTTGAAGTGTGACTTAGCATATGATATTTGAATTGTTGCACATGTACCATACCACCAACCAGGAATATTTCCTTTGATAGCATTGATTTCGTTCACATTACCCACAATGTTATCTTTATTAATGGTGTTTATTTTGCCTCTTTCTTGTTTTGTATTTGATACTAGCATTCTTTTGCATAAGATCTCGGGTTTTCACATACAAAATTATCTTGGACTTTTTGTGGTCCTTGTTAGAAGATTTCCTTTTGTTTGATTTGTTGGATGGCTTGGTCTTTTTAATAGCATTAGTTTTTGAAGTTCCTTCATAAAAAAATTTATTTTTATCTCTTCCCCTCGATTCTTCTTGATCCAAAGATATTTATGAATTTGTTCCAAAGAATATTCTTCGAAACTATGAATCTTCTTTAGATATCCTTTCCAAGCCCCCGATAATTTTGCAATGTTTGTTCCCATTTGGAAGGATTCTGAAAGTTCTATTTTGACTGCATTCAATTTATTGACAAGTACTTGCAATTCATGCACCTGGGGTCTCAAGAAATTTGAAATCGAAATACCTTGATATTAAGAATATCATTGTACCTTCTTTCTCAATTTTATCTTTGTTCTCTAATGCATCACAAATTTCTTTAGTCGAAATGGTGTTGGTGTAGAGATCGAAGGTTGGTCGAATACTGGATCGAGAATGTGACACGTACAAATTAATTCATCCTCTTGGTGTTTTTATCTTTTCGCTTGTATGGTATCTAAGTCTCCATATGTCGGTACAGGACGTGGTGCCAAGTCTAGATCAATAAGGTACAGGATTGAGAATGTACCTGTATAAGTTAATTCATCCTCTTGGTGTTTTTATCTTTTCACCCATATTTTATCTGAGTCTCCATCTATCGGTTCCAGATGTGGTGCCAAGTCCAGATCAATAATGTAGAAGATCTTCAATGTTGTTGATTGTAACTTCAATTTGTCTTTCCTCCGGCTGAAGTTCGTTCTATCAAATTGATCCAACCTTACAAGGCCTTGATTCAGGAGTTTGATAGTCACCACAATTGACTTCTTCTTCATCAAAGTATCGTTTGAGATTGTTGAAAAATTTAGAATAGGAGAAGGAGAAACACAAACAAACCAAGAACACCAAAAATAGAAATTAGGCTTGAACACGTGATCCATGTCCTCAAATAATATTTGTCCCCTCTAGGATTACTTTGAGTACTTGAAGAATTAACTGACAACTGATTTTTAGAATTAAACAAGGACGAATAAATTGAGCGAAGTTGAAAGTTCAATGACCAATGTGGGCATACTTGAAAAATGACCTAAATTGACAAAACTGAAACTTTAGGGACCATACTGGCAATGATGAAACTTTGAGGGCAGTAATATAAATGTCAAAGGATGGAGGACTGATGTCATATGAACCTAACATGAGACCTTAGCTCCAGCATATGGTTGCAAAATAATTTGCTGGAGGTCGCATTGAGTACCATGATACGGACATTTGACCTTAGCTGTTATGCAAGATTGATTTTAGGAAAACGTCAATATTTTCAAGCTTGACTTTCAAGGTTATCACGAGACTATATAAAGAGCAAATATAAGTCAAGTAAAGGAAAATTCCATATCATTGTACAACAAATTATTGGGCGAGATATCATAGAAAAAATTTAGGAGGCAAACCACAAGAGTTCTCTCGTTGAAGAAATAACATCATTTTTGCTGGAGTTATAGCAATGAGGAGAAGGAAAATCATTCTAGATTCATTGAAGAGATTCAATGATTGAAGATTTATTGTCTTTTCTTTCATTTATTTGAAATCATTGTGATATATTCTCATCTAAATACGTGTTCTTGCGATTCAATCATATCCAGCTAAACCTTTTGACGCTAGGATAATGGTTACACATTTCTAACTCTTTGATTAATTAATTGCTCATTTTTATTTTAAATTCTTATGATGGTTGATTATTTATTACTCTGTTTGGATCTTAGAACGTGTTTGTGACTTGTATTGTGTCTGGGACGATAACTATAAATTAGCACATGGGGATGAACTTGGTCAGTTTAGATGACGATGACGTTTTTGAGCATGCAGGAGATGAAGAGGAAATGGGTGGAATATTTTTGAGCTCATAGGCCCAACAGGCATCTTGTGTTGAACTTGGTCAGTTTAGATGACAATGAAGTTTTTGAGCATGCAGGAGATGAAGAGTAAATGGGTGGAATTGACGAATTTGATTGTGAAGAGAATGTGAATCAAGAAGAGGTGATGAAGGAAATTGAAGAGGAAGATCCGCCAGTGGAGAAATCAATCCTTTGTGGTGGTGGGATCAAGTGCAGTGAGTACAATAGCAAGGAAGCAAAACCCTTGATGGTTTTGAGTTGTAGTAGCATCTCTCAGCCTTGTTCATACATAAATAAATATTATTCTTTTTTCAATGGATAATATGAAAAACCTTGTAGACAAGCTAATTATAGGGTTGCCTAGGTTCAAAGTTCAGCGCTGATGCTTACTTACCAGTTAGCAAATGCCCGTTCTATCTTGAGAGGCTCTGCTATGACACCACCAAGACCAATATATTCGACTAGTACTCGATAAGATTTTTGGGGAATCGGAAACCATCTTTCCCATCCTATTTTCGTCACCTTTTAATTGTGCTCAGTATTTACTCCCTTTTCTCTTTACACAATATTACAATTGTCAGGAATTAAATATATGGTATAGGGGCACATAATTATATATTTTGGTATAAATTCTAGCAAGAATGAAAATTAATGTGTTCATGTAAAAATTTTTGATACTTGCAACACAACAAAAATAGCATTTTGCAAAGTTCAAAAAATGACGCCGAAGACCTTTTGCAACATTCGGACGTACGTTGCAAACCTTAATGTTGTCATAAAGTAGAAGGATAGACAACATTTTTGGATCGTTGCTGAGACCTTTTTTGTAACTTTTTTTTTAATATTGCTAATAACCTTTATGCAACATTTTTTGAATGTTACTAATAACTTTTTCGCAATTTTTTTTTAGCGTTGCTAATAACATTTTCGTAACATTGTTTGAACGTGGCTAATAATATTTTTACAACATTTTTTACCTGTTGTCTATGCTTCTATCCTTATTTTTTGTAACTTTTTTTTATCGTTGCCATATGTTATTTTACATTTTAAAAAATTTGCATTTTTCTTATTTGTACAGTTATTTGCAGAGATTAACCATAAAACAAGATAGAAGATGACAATATTAAATAACTCCAATAATCATTATTAATTGTACTCCAAAATGTAACAATATTCATACAAAATTCAAATCCAAAAATTTGAAGCGCCTAAAAATTCAATACATTTCCAAAAAAGAGAAAGAAATATCAAAAGTAATTACACACTTCATAAGATTAGCATTATGGTCACTTGAAAATGATCGTGCTAGCCACAAAATCTACAAACTTCAGATTTCCTTCGTGCTTTATGAGAAGATTGGAGTCTGCAAAATGCCATCTCCAAGATTCGCTCCACTTCCACATAGTAGTAATTGAATAGGCAGGAAATGGAACCAAATTAACCTTTGATATGCCATTGGTTAGAGCACTGATTTCAGAACACTTGTTGGTAAATTGTATGAAGTCCACCTAGGGAAATGAAGATGAAAGCCACGAACCAAACCAGAAAATGAAGTATACAAAACCAAGAATCAAGTGTGATGATTGACCTATGTAGTCACATAGGCAAAAAATGAAGTACACAAAACACAACGGCATAAAAGGCCAAAAAATTGACCTTTGAGGTTGCATAAGCCAATCCTATGTGACCGCATAGTTAAATCAATATTGGGGCCTCAAGTCCCGATATTGGTCTATGCGACTGCATGGTTCTTTGAACCATGCGGTTGCATAGTTCAACTATATGGTCTCAATGCCATTTTTTTCTTTCCACGTCCATTTTATCAATTTTGAACAATATTTCTCAACAATCCCCCACTTGTTCAAAATTGAATAAAATCTCATATTCAAAATAAACAATACTCATGCATAAGGATTAGATATATTTTGATTTAAATCTAACCATAGTGTAATTCAAACTAAGTAAAGTCAGAATTAAATATAATATGAAAGTTTTGAACCAATTATTCCATATGACAATACCGGTAAGAACATACACATAAGTAATACATGTTCTCAAGTTCATCAATCTCGCTTAGCGCTAATATAACATTGCGCTCATCCTTTTCAACAAACTTTTAAAAGAGAAACTCTGATTCTCTATAGAGATGACACCACCTCGAAGTTTATCTATATGAAGTTCTTCCTGTATCTTTATTACTTTTGGAGATACTTATACTTATTACTGAACTTCATTAAGAGCTATAAAACCCAACCCTTATTTCAGTAATAACTAGCATTATTTAATTAGAATAGGGTTATTGCGGATTATAAAATGCTGAAACTATCTACATATCGAATGACTTGTTGTTATCCTTTGAACTTGTGGATTACTTGATAAGTAATGACAGGTAAGGTTGCTATCATTGATAGATTCTTTAGTTCAAGAGTTTCAAACCCCATTCTACTTGAAGTAGACGTCACTAAATCTCTATTTAGAGATTTAGTAAAAGGATCCGCTAAATTTTCAATTGACTTAACATAATTTAGGAAAATTATTCTATCATTGATTAATTTTCTTATGTAATCATGTCTAAAACTCATATGTATAGACTTTCCGTTGTATACATTATTGTATGCTTTTGCTAATGTGGCTTGACTATTGCACATGATAGATATTGATGATGTAAATTGGTCCCAAAGGTATCTCATAGAGTAGATCCTTAAGCCACTCAACTTCTTTCCCGAGTTTTTATAGTACGACAAATTCAGATTTCATAGTTGAGTGTGTAATACTGGTTTGTTCCTTTGATTTCCAAGAACATGTTAGTTTTTTTTTTTTTTTTCAAGAAACAGCTCCTCCTTCAAGATAAAAACACAACCTGAAGTAGATTTACTTTCACCTGTGCTCTAGCATCTGTAAATCTTTCTAATACAACCAGGAATTTAGTGTATTGTAAACCTAAGTTCTTGGTTTTCTTTAAATATTCAAAAACTATTTCAATGGCCTTTTAATGATCATTGTTCGGATAACTAGTAAACCTACTAATCTTATTAATTACAAATGCTATGTCCAATATTGTGCATTGAACTGCATACATTGGGCTCCCTATAACACTTGCGTACTCCAATTGAGCAACTGCTCTTCTATAATTCTTTATTAGTTTTGAACTTGGATCAAGAGAGTTACTATATTCTTTTATGTTCAAATGTTTGAACTTATTTATCACATTCTCGATATAATGTAATTGACTTAATGAAAACTCCCATTAGTTTTAGTAATTTTGATATCCAAAATGGTATCCACTTGTTCAAGATCCTTCATCTTGAATATGTAAGTTAGAAATTTCTTCGTTACTTTTATTCCCTCCATGTATTGCTCAAAATCAACATGTCATCAACATATAAGCAAATAAATATCACATAATCATCACATGCTTAAGAATACAAACATTAATCTATGCTATTATGTTTAAAACCAAATGAAATGATGGCTAAATTTTATTTTTCATGCTATTTCTTAGTAGCTTGCTTCAAACCTTTTAATGACTCGACTAAATTGCACATCTTATGCTCATTTCCGAGCAGAACAAACCCTTCACGTTATTTCATATAAACCTCATCATCAAGATTCCCGTTTAAGAATTCCGTCTTGACATCCATTTGATGAACATGCAAGTCATGTATAGAAGCTCATGCAAATAATATCATAATTGATGTTATTCTAGCTACTGGTGCATCAATATCAAAATAGTATATTCCTTCCTTTTGTCGATAACGTTTTGCTATTAAAAGTATTAGCAGAACCATCAACATTGTACTTTATCCTAAACACCCATTTACATCCAATAGGTTTGGATCCAAGTGATAAATCGACAAGTTCCCATGTATTGTTTGACATAATTGAATCTATTTCATCCTTAATTGCATCTTTCCAAAAAATGCTATCTCGATAATTCATAGCTTCTCTATAAGTTTTTGGCTCGGTTTCCACTTGTAGAACAAAAGGAATTGTTCTTACAATTCTTCTCATTTCCTTCTACTAAGTAGAACGAAATAAGTTGAGAGTCAATTTCATATGGTCCTAAAGACTTCTCAATTCAAATTCTTTTACTCCGTTGAGGTTCACTAGATTCATTAACATCTTTAGAAGATGTTTCATCTTGTATTCCACTAGAGCTTGGGATTTCCTTATTAATTTCTCTTAATTCATTATCCGAAAATAGTGAATTCTCGAAGAACTCTACATCGCTGGATTTAATAATCACATTGGACTCCAAGTTCAACACTCTATATGATTTGCTATTACTAGTATATCCAATAAGAGCACATTTTATACTTTTTGGACCTAACTTGGCCCTATTAGGATTCGTGTTCTTACAATAAGCGTCTTATCTCCACACTTATTAGTAAATTTCAAAGGAATTCCATTCAATATCCTACATGCACTCATTAATGCTTCACCTCATAAATTAAAGACAACTTAGCATAAATTAACATGACATTTATCATTTCAACTAAAGTTCTATTTTTTCTTTAAGCCAAACCATTTTATTAGGGTGTCCTAGGTGCAGAATGTTGATGAATTATACTTTGTTGTTCACAAAACAAGTTAAAATCACTAGAAAAACACTCATTCCCTCTATCACTTCTTAGAGTTTTTATCTTCTTACTTAGGTGATTTTCAACTTCATTTTTATTCAGTTTAAACATGTAAAAAGCTTCATGTTTGTGCTTCATCAAATAGACATATGTATACCTACAATAATCATCTATAAAGATAATAAAATACATATTTCCACCTCTAGTCATCATGCTGTTTAATTCACATATATTCGTATGAATTATTTCCAAGATACTAGTAGTTCTTTTTACACTTTGATATGGTTTCTTAGTCATTTTAGCTTCTACATAAGTTTCACATTTAAATGCATTATTTTGATTATATAATATTAAGTCACATTTCACATTGTTTTCATGGCACTCTTATCTATGTGACCTAATCTAACATGACATAAACTAAACAAATCAACAATATAAGCAAAATTAACTTTATTATTAATCAATTTGTAAATGGCACGTAATTTGACCATTCCTTCACAAGAATAACATTTTCCAACAAATTTTCTATTTAGAGATAGTACAAATTTACTGGTTTCATAAACACATTTTATACCTGATTTTCCTAAGAGATTACCACTAACTAATTCCTATTCATATCAGTAATATATAGTACATTTTATACCTTTGTTACACATGTGAATCTCTTGTTCTCCATCCACTTCATAATAAGTCTTGAATAAGGACTTATCATATAATACATGTACAGTGGCACACGTATCATACCACCAACCGTGAACATTTCACTTGATAGCATTAATTTCACTTACGGTGGTCGCAATGTTGTTTTCCTAGATGGAGTTCACTTTTCCTGTGGAGTTGTTTCTTTTCTGATGTCGATATTCTTTTGTATAATATCCAAGTTTTCCACATACGAAACAACCACCTTTGGTCTTCTTCTTGAACTTATTAAAGTTTCTTGAAGGCTTTCTCTTGTTGGATTTACTAGAAGGCTCAATGCCTTCATAAGAATTATCATTCTTACCTCTTGCCCTCGATTCTTTCCTCAATTCGAAGATGTTTCTACAATTGTCATGAAGAATAGTTTTTAGAACTACGTATGATTTTCTTCCGATATCCTTTCCAAGTTTCGGGAAGTTTTGCAACAATTGCTCCCACTTGAAAAGTTTTCGAAAACTCAATTTTGACCATCTTCAACTTGTTGACAAGCACTTGTAATTCATGAATTTGGGGAAGAAGGGGAATATTCTCAAGAAATTTAAAATCAAAGTACATTGAAATTAAAAATTTCTTTGTACCTTCTTCTTCGATTTTGTACTTACTTTCCAAAGCATTCCAGATTTCCTTTGCCTATGATGTGTTAGTGTAGAGATCAAATAACTGGTCAAATAACTCATTCAGAATGTGACTGTAGCATATGAGTTCAACTTCTTCGCGCTTTTATCTTTCAGCCCTCAACGCATCAGTTTCTCTATTTGTTAGTTCCGATAGTGGCACCAATTTCGGGTTAAGTATGTAAAAAATCTTCAACGCTATTAGTAGGAACTTCAACTTATCTTGCCATCTCATGAAGTTCGTGCCATCAAAATGATCCAATTGAACAAAGTTTTGGTTCATCATCTTGATCGTTGCAATAGTGTTTTCATTCTCCATTGCGGAAAAAGTATAGTTTCAAATTGTTAGTAAATTGTATGAAGTTCACCAAGGGGAATGGAGATGAAACCCATGAACCAAACCAGAAAGTGAAGTACACAAAACCAAGAATCAAGTGCGAAGATAAAAAACCGCTTGAAGGGATTAAGGCAAATGGTTTGTAGGATTAAACAAGCCTTGTAAATGATTTAACACTCAAGCTTTAAGTGATTTCTCCTTCAAAACTTGAAAAACACAATGAAGAAAATGTATGAAAAGCCACCAAATTCAAAAACACAACGGCAAAAAAGGCCAAAAAATTGACCTATGTGGTCGCACAGGCCAATCCTATGCGACCGCATAGTTAAATCAATATCGGGACCTCAAGTCCCGGTATTAGTCCATGCCCATGGATCTTTGAACTATGCGGTTGCATAGTTCAACTATATGGCCTCAATCCCATTTTTTCATTCCACGTCCATTTTATCAATTTCGAACAATATTTTTCAACAACGCCCACCTGTATAATACTCCAAACAGTAAGTAATTCCAAAGGAAGATAACCCAAGACAAATACCATATTTAATTAATCACAAGTAAAAGATATTAGAAATTAATCTCTGTCTTTGCATTTGAAAATGAGCAAGTGTCGAAACATATTAACTTATTTATTTGAAGTGAAGACTATTTTGTGAAATTGATTCTAAACACATCCTACCTTTGTCTAGCAAGCTGAAATTGTTTTAATCCAAACTATTTATTTGTCATAGAGCAGTCTAGGGTTGGTTTAAATGCTAACGAATAATATTACTGAAAAACGAAAAAAAGCGAAACGAGTTCGTGGAGTTTCCACCAGTTTTAATACCACATCTCGTGAAAGTGACTAATAACCCAAGATTCAAAGCATCATGAAAAATTTGCAAGTTTCCTCTATTTAGCTGTTTATGAAGAAGATAATACAGATAAGCAAAGAAATGCAAAAGATATTCACAGAAAGAGATTTGAGATCTCCACCACTTGTTACAGCGACAAAAGGCAGTATAACATACATGGAAGTTAAAATCATAGAGGTGTATGATCACTAACTAAGCTTGAGAAAGAATTTTAGTTTTGGAGGAAACTAGCATAAACATATAAAAGATTACCAGAAAAGATGGAACAAGGGCGTGTCCCGAGTTGATAATTGAAGTGTACTTTCTCTTATCCACTGAGGATATATGACTAAATTTCCATAGTCAACGCTCTAAAAGAATTCGGCGCATTTGTGGTACCACAGCAGAACAGAGGGACAAATGAATGGCCGAGAATTGATTTGCAGCCATTCAATTGCCGCAAACCTGTATGAGGCAATTCCAGATGCCAATTTGTATAGCTTTGTGAATGTGGGGTTCCCGGAGAAAGATATTGTAATTAGGACTCGAGGAATTTGAGGGATTGTGTTGGGCTTTTTATGTTACTTGAGCTAAAATTATGTGCAATCAAAGGGAAAGGAGAAAGAGAAGAGAAGCTAACTTTTCTGTTTTGAGCCCTCAGGTGGGATATAGATTTTGATTTCAAGTAATGGTCCCAATTAAGAGTTCTTATTAGTGCTCAAAGAGAGACAAAATTAGCCTGAAAGGAGAATTAAAAGAAGAATTGTGTTAAGCTCATTCTTTGATCTCTTCTTGTCTACATAGATGCATGACCACATGCATCCTATTGAAAGTTCAATTAGCAGTATCAAAATTTTCTAATCTTGAAGTTGACAATCTTTAATAAGCAACAAAGTTTCTGAGACAATGAGCAATGTATATGGGGAAGTTCCTTTTTGTTGTTGAGTAGTAGACAGAAAATTTGATGTCTGAAGTGAGAATGTAGTGCATGTCAGGTGTCATGTATGTATATACGTGTATGCTAGGATTCATATTTGTTTTTGTAACTGAGGTATTCCTCTACGTAAAAATGGGGAGTTAATATACAAACCATTAATGAAAATAAGATAACGGAAATCACACCCTTTTGAAGATTAATGTTCATTTTTCGAGCGTAGCTCTATAAGTAGAAAATGTAAGTAAAATAAACATATTATTCTCCTGTGCAACATATAGCTCATTGCTAGAGATTATTGAGCTTATATGTTTTTTTTTTCCCCTTTCATATCCATGATTTTCAGTGTCATTGACATTCTATTATTGTATAATTGTAAGACAAAGCATTTTTGTTGTGTTAATTTTACTTTGGAATGTCCTCATCACGTGAAGCACACGAACAGTAGGAAACCAGTTTTGAAAGAAAAAAGTGTAGTGCTCAGCAATTCAACCACAACCCCCAAAGCCGACCGTACTGAGCCCAAATCAGTTACTTGGGTCAGTTTACACAAGAATTCAGTTTGGATAACTTCAACCTCATTCAAAGTTATGCAATTCATGTTGGTGTACATGTGTAAAAGCACAAGCTCCGACAGCAAGTAATTCGGAAATAACCAGCAAAAATTCCAAATTCAGTAATTATATAAGCGGCAAAAATGACAATAATTTTAAGAAAAAATAAGACAAGTAGAGGAACTCACGTGTGAAGAGGCCACCAGACGGTCCGACTCCTAGCTTCCTCTAACATATCTTGCAAGAAAAGGTTAAGGCTGTGTTTAGAAAGCTGAATAATCAACATTTTGGTGTGCTCTTCTAGTGAAAGGGAAAGGGAAAGGGAAAGGAAAAGTCAAAAAGAAAGAGTTCAAGAATTCACCTTGGTTTTCAAGTTTGCACTTTTGCGTTTCAGTTCCTCCTGTGCCACGTCGACAGTCGAGACGAATCCTTCTTCTTCTTCTTCACCTTCGTTTTCTTTCACATGTCACTAAAATCTCTTGTCGAAGTGGATAAAAGGTCTACCTACATTATCGCCGTGTAGATCGGTTTTGATTGTCGAGAGAAGAAGGGGCGAGTAAGGTTTCATCTGAAGAAGACGTATTCTATTTATATTTGGAGAGAAATTCTATTTGGTTTGTATTCATTCGGGCTGTGATCCAATCCAATAGACGAGGAGGAGGAAAACCAGTTAGTCCCAACGAATACCATTTTACAACATTTAAAAAGTATTGCAAAAAGTGAAACTTTTCTAAACATTCAAATAACGTTGCAAAATGATATATATTAAGAGTTTTAGCAAGTGACACTGCACATCGCTAAAGAATCAGATTTTAACAACATTCAAAAAACGTTGCAAAAAATTAAACTTTTCGCAGCAACCCTCAATTAACGAATATTGCCTTGTATTTATTACCTCAATCTGCTCTTCCTCTACAATCTTCATTGCCATTACCTGATGTTCTAAATTTGTCTAAGTGTCACTGGGCAATCCTCCTTGTAGTCTCTCTAAAAGTGTTTTCGTTATTACTTCAATGAGAACATGGGGTGATTTCTCCAACTTGGGTAATATGTGTTAAAATTTGGATTGTGTTGTTGCCTTCAAAAATTCTGACTTTAGTTCACATCCTCCACTATCTCAATAAAAGTAGACCCTACATTACAATCAACACTATTGTGGTTCCCTCCACAATATTTGCATTTTGATTTCGTTGTTTGAGTTGCACTGATCTGTTTAACATTCTGTGCCAATGATGCCAACTGATCTGATATTGTTGTCAAAGAATCAACTTTATATACTCCAACAACCTTTTTTTACTCGCCCTTTTAGTAGGCCAAAGTGTACTAATGATTGCTAAGTTCTCCATGATTTATTAGACTAGATCTGAGGTTCTTTTGTGATAGAACCATTGCACGTAGAGTCTTCGTTAGCCCTACTTATCGGATTCAGATCAATGTAGAAGTATTGCACTTGAAGCCACTTCTACAATTCGTGTTGTGGGCATTGGCAGAGTAAATCCTTGTATCTTTCCCTGAATAGCATTCTGAGTCCGATTGTTGGAAAGCAGTAATCTTATCCATTAATCATTTTTTGCGGAAAATATTGGTTAAGGAAATTCTGACTCAATTGGTTTCATTTAGTGCTGCTTAGAGGTGGACAAGTGTTTAACCATTCTCTGGCCGAGTCTCTCAATTTATATGGGAAAAGCCTCAGTTTGATTGCTTCGCTTGAAATCCCCGGATACTTGATTGTTGCACATAATTTTCACATACAAGTTCCTGAAAAAGGAAGTATGAAACATTGTAAAGTTTTTTGAACTAAACAAAAAAAGGTAAAATTTAAATTAAAGCTAAAATTAACTAAAACTTAACAAAAACAAGTTTCTGGCAACGGCGCCAAAAATTTGATCATTTGAAAACCTGTAAGTGCATATGATCTTGGTCAAGTAATATAATGATAAATAGAGTGTCGAATCTACGAGAACTGTGTGTTTGAGTAAGTTAAACTTAATTGCAACTTCAATCGAACAGCAAACAAGTTTCGATTTTTCTATACTAATTCTTAGATTATCAAATGAACTAGTGAAAGTAAATATGTGTTTTTCAAATATGTGAGATTCACTGTTAAGATGTCAAATTTTTTTTTTATTATTCCATTTTTAATGTAACAATTAAAACGACAATTTGAAATTATTCGTGTTGGTTAATATTTCTAATTTAATTGAGAGCCTATCTCGATAGCAATTAAATCTATTCCCTTCATGTGACCCTTCAATATCTCGATGAAAGATGCAACATAATAAATGCATTAACAAATGTTAAAACACATATTGAAACCATATAAAGTACAGACGTTTATCTCTATACTCTATTGAACCTTAAAATATTTATTACATTGTGCTTAAACCCTATTGTCTCCCTAAATACAATAATAAAATCCACTAACAATTCAATTGGTGATCAAGCAGTGAAAAAGAACGATAAAAACGATAATAAACATCCACGAATCAAATGAAATTGAAAGTTAAAATAATTAATTAAAACTAAAAGTATTATAAGAAGGATTCATCTTATCCTAACAATGTATAAAGTAGCATAAATTTTTGAAATTATAAGAAATCATGTTAAATGTATACGAATATCACCTGAAATTATGAATTAGTCAATGAAGGAAGATGAATCTTGATGTTCTTGAATTTCATCAAAGTAATTTTAAATAATTTTCAATAATTCTTTCGTTTCTTTGTCCACAAATCCCAAGTTTAATTTCCAATTAATAAGTTCTTAAACTTCGACTTTAAAATCTTCTCACAATATATGATTTTGCCCCTTTTTATGATGAAAATTGATAGAATATTGTAGTATGAGATGTATATAAGAGGTGTCTAATATGTATTTTGTTGTTAGGTATTTGTAAGAGTCGAAAATTGGTTTAAAATCAAATTTAAATATGTTTCAAAAAGAGTTCCGATCGAATAAGGAAATTTACATTCGAGCGCGCATGTTTTTATCTCTGCACAGCAGCCAGTATTTTTATCATAACTTTCTGTCCCAATATCCAATTGAGGCAATTCAAACTACGTTTGAAATATAACTCGAAGGGATAAAACCTCTATAGGAATATAATTTTTCCAATTCAGACGTTTACTGTGCTAAAAATGGGTCTCAATATTCGGTTAAAAATCTAGAATATAACCCGTGCAATTGGAAATTGATTTTGATATTCTTTTCCTCTTTGACTTCTAATTGTATCCAATTGTCTCCTAACAATTTTCAAAGTATTGTCCTGTGATTCGAATCCATTATTGGATATTTACAATTTGATACTCAAACTTTGGACTTCGTCATTTTTTTAACCAATTTTTCACTTCTTTCTTTCTTTTCCTCATTTAACTATTGAGTTTTACCTATATAACATAAAATAAAATAATTTATGATATATTTTGTTAAAATGACTATCAAATATCGGTATCTTAGGCCCAGATTAAGTGTATAAAATACACTTGTCAATAAGCATGGCATCACTAAAGTTTTTGAATTTTGTGTGCTTTGGACATGCACTTAGTGACTATCGCACCTGAATTGTACATAATGTTGGAGAATAATATAAGTTTTGAATGAATGAGTTAAAACATTTGTGCTTATAAGTTTGATATACTTTTCTACCTACGCAAGAAAATAAGAGGGCGAGATGTGATAAATTCTACTGTAGTAGACCAGCTAATTAAAAAAGATTTTCCAATGCTTAGGTTCGAAGCTAAGCTTTGGTGCTTGCTCTCTTATAAATACATATCTTCATTAATATAAGACTTTTCAAATTCTTCTTAAAATTTTGCTTTTTCCCCATTTTTCTAACAAATCTTTTTAATCACCACATGAATATAAGACCATCGAGATCCAAAATATGGTTTTATCCCTCCCTAAAATTCTTTCCAAATTCATTAGTAATTTCAACGTAATGAATTCCTGTTTCCACATCAATCATTTGCCTTTTTGATATCCCAATTGATAAATAAATGAGCTATAAAGAGAAATTGAGGGGGGAGAGACTGCACCTACCGTCCATTTCTTTACCAATAATATGAAATTACAGAAACGAAGAATAATCAAACAAACAAAAAAACCAGCCCTAAGTACCTTAAAACCTTATAACAGCTAAAATTCGACAAAAAATGCCAAATGTTTGTAAGCACCACTAAAAATTTCAAAAACATAACGTTCCATAAACATTTTCGTAAAATGTCAAAAGCTTAAAAGCCCAAAGCTTTATCAATTAGATATACACAGGCTCCAAACAAAATTGCTAAAAAATCACAATCACAAAAAACAAAAAACAAAAAGAAAAAAGAAAAAAAAATTCATATGCAAAATCCAATTCTCCCTTTGTTATAATAGAATTCACAACTAAAAATTACAATAATTAATTCGAACCTCGAGTAAAAGGGTTTGGATGGAAAGGGGGAAGGGTTTGGGTCATTTGGTTTGCTTAACGAGTGGCTGATTGAACTAGACTGACCGACTGATTGACGATGCCACCAATGTAATCTAGAGAGGAGAAAAGGGTTTGGGCGAAAAGGAGAAGAAAGAAAATGGAAGGAAAGGAAAGGAAAAAGAAAGAACGAAAAGTAAAAGAAAAGGGAAATTTGATAAGATAGCCTGTTTGCAAAGATTATTTGGAAAAATGGCCTTTGACTATATTAAATATTAAACTTCCTAAAATACTCCAAATATAAAAATTTCAAACAAGTCACTATAATATAAAAAATTACAAAGAAGTTCTTAAATTTTTAAAACTTTGTTTATTTAACTTTTTAAATTATTTGATTTATTTCAAATAATTATGTTTACTTGATTTATTTGATTTATATATTAATTTGATTTTTGTATGCTCATAGTAGCCCCCTAATTGGTATCAGAGTAATAGAGCCATATTTACATTATAACATGAGAAGACCTTTCTTGAATAGAAAAGTTAAAGAATATAAAAACATGATATATCAATATGCTATTAGATTTTACCTAAGATTTCTTAGTAATCAATTAAAATACAAACATCTTGAAGAATATTTAGAATACTCTAAAGTATGAATAATAGAAATCATGGAAATTAGAATTACAAAAATAAATAGATATAATAAGTTAGAAGATAATAAAAAATATTATGTGTTAAAAAAATAAAGGATGTTATGTATATTTAGAGAAATAATAACATTAATTATAATAAAAGAATTACCTATAGAAATATTAGAAAAAATAATAGAAAAAATAATAATAGAAACAATAAAAGATAAGTATATATATGAAAAAATTATTGAAGAATTTGAGGACGAAGAAAATACTTTATATTATAAAGAAAAGTATGGATTACCATAGAAATTGGCCCTTATTAAATAGATACTTACCAGAAGAAATTAAAATAAATTTGGATAAAAAATCAAGAATTAAAGAAGATTTGGTAAGAAATATAATAGATATATGGTTAGAACCAAAAAAAGAAAAACTTGTATATGAATTAAAAGGAAAATGACAAATAATAATGAAAAAATAATAAATATCTAGAAAATGAAACTATTAAAGACATAGATAATTACATAAAAGATGAAGAAGGTAATATTAGATTAAAAATAAAAAGAAAACAAATTATAAATCTAATAGAAAGACTAAAGGAACAACAAATAGAAATTGAAGATAAATTGTGTAAAACATATTATGTTACAGAAGCCTTAAAAGAAATTAAACAATGATAAATTAAAATGGTTATAGGAAAATTAAATAGAAAACACAAAAACATCAAAATTAAAAAAGTAAATTGTCAATAGGTGAATATATTGAAGAATTAAAATCATTAATAAAAATGTTAATAAATGATGTTCAAGATTTAAAAATGAATTAAAAGAAGCAAGAAATGATATAAATATATTAAAACTTGAAGTTAGAGAATTAAAAGAAAATAATTAAAATAAAGATAAGAAGATAGATAAAAAAACTCATAGAAAAAGAAATGACTAGAATAGGAAAGAAATATATTGAACCAGAAAATATATTAATAGAAACAGGAAGTATGGATGATGAATTTAGATAGGAAAAATATTTTACCCAAAATATTAGAAGAAGAAAAATCCAATGAAAAATCATTACGAAAAATAATAATTGATGAAAAACTAGAGAATAAAAATGAATGAAGAATTAGATTTGATTATAGATAATTTTGATGAATTAAGCTTAGAAAATATAAGTGAATACCAAGTCTTAATGAATACTGGAGGAGGACCTAATGCAACAGAAACTTCTAAATCAGAATTACCAGATTCAGATGAAAGTTATGCACATATATATAGTAAACCATAAAGACAATATTATGATAGAGTATGAGATAGACAACCACCTAAAAGAATTAAATGATTATTATGATAAACCTATTAATCATGGAGGAACAAAATTAGATTTAAATTGTAAAATAGATACTAAGAAAGCCTTATTAACTTGGACTGAATCAACGATATTATTCTTTTTTTTATAATAAAGATGATACATGCGAAAGTACTCAAAGAATAATAGAATTTTTAATAGCATATTTTGAAGGAAATTTTAGAAATTGGTGGGAAGGAATAAGTAATGATACAAAAACATTAATAAAAATAAATATACAAATAGAAATAATAAAATCAGATAAAAAAAAGTATAGAAAGATTAGTAAAATATATTGCAGAGAAATTTTTAGGAGAAAATTGGATAAAAAAATGCTGAAGGAAAAGCAATAAGAGAAAAAGATAATGCTAGAATTAAATTAATAAATATAATCGTATGTGATATGTGTAAAATAAAAGAATACACTTGTGAATTTAAAAATTATTATTATATTCAATTTTATAGTAATGAAAATCAAGAAGTATATCAAGATATGTATTATAATAAATTACCAGGTTCATTGAGAATATATTTTAAAATAGAATTTGAAAGATATGTTAAAGATAATACAGAAATACCTAGAATATTAGGATTAAGAATAAGATTTTTATTTGAAAGACTTGCATATATATGTCAACAAAGACAATTATTGAAAAAATCAGGAAAATTAACTAGAATATGTTGTGAAGACATGGAAAAACATACACAATAGGAATGTAATCCTGAAAGAAAAAATAATAAAAGAAGATATAAAAGTAGAAAGTTTAAAAAATTTAAAAATTTTAGGAAAAAATATATATAAAACCTAGAANTAAAAATTTTAGGAAAAAATATATATAAAACCTAGAAGAATATATTATAAAAGAAAATATAATCCATCTAGACAATAGAAAAATAAACCTTATAAAAAAGATAAAAGTAAATGTAAATGTTGGAATTGTGGAGAAATATGTCATATAAGTCATGATTGTAATAAGAAGAAAGTTAAAATATTACAAAAATAGTATTTAGAAATAGAAGATGAATTAAGTAAAATATCTGATATTGAACAATACTATGATCAAGAAGTCTATATAAATGAAACAAATTCAGAAGATGATGAATTATAATCTAAATAAAGAGATAAAAGAAATAGAAAGTGA
>CAIGRP010083330.1:0-10551 GCA_903798385.1 Fraxinus cuspidata
ATAAGAATTATATTTCAAAATTAACAAACTTATCAAATTATTTCGATGTTAATTTCAATTAATAGTTTATATAAAATATAATTAATTAAAATTAGTTATCCTCACCCAAATAATGGTATCCTAATCCCACCCCTACCAAATTAATAATATCACACCCCCACTTCAACTTGTCAAAAAATTTCAAAATTTAAAATATTTTCCGGAGATTACACCTCACCCCAAAATCACCTCCACAGCTGAATTTTTTTTTTTTTTTGTTTTTTCAAAAATTGAAAAATTTTCACCCAACCCACCCCAATTTGTAAAACATTTTCAAAAATTTAAAATATTTTTATGGATATTACACCCCACCCCGGAATCACTTCCACCCATTCCGTCCCCCAACAAAATCATTTCGGATACGATGGATCAAAGGTTGATGCATGGTCGTGTGAAGCTCTTTTGTATGTATTTCTTGTAGGCTGCATTCCTTTTGATGACAACAATTTAACAAACATGTATCGTGCAACACATCGTCGGGTATTTGAATTTCCTCCGTAAGTTCCGAAACTGGCCAAGAATATTATATTCTAATTGTCGGATCTCAATCCCAAAATCAGGATAAGTCTCGAAGAGTTTATCAAACTTCCTTGGTTCAAGAAGTCATTTTCACAAGAATCATTGGTTTTACACGAGCGGCTATCTTTCGATCAAAAACTCAAGTACTTGTCTAGAATCAATGCTTTTGACATAATTTCGATGTCTTCTGGATTGGATTTATCTGGGCTTTTTGAATCAGAAATGAACAGGAAAGAGATTAGATTTACTTTCAATTTCACAGGTAGAGGAAATAGAGGAAAGGGTGGTGAAAATTGGGGGATAATTGGGGTTCAGAATAGAGAGAGCGAAAAAGGATGGGGAATTTTTTTCCTCAAAAATTGAATTTTTTTCTCAAGATTATATCCCACCTTGGAACCTCCTCCACCCATCCCAACCCCCACCCTCCCACAAAATCATTTCAGATTTGTGACTAACTGTGTTGTCTGTGACAGATTTTTGTGACCGATTCGTGTTATATGTGTTGTCTGTCACAAAATTTGTGGTTTGTGACTATGATTAACTGTGATCAAATTTATCTTCAGTGTGACGTCTGTAACCGATAAATATATTAAAGTCACAATGTTATAAAATTTATGATCATAGTCACAAAGCACAAATTTTGTAGGTCACAAATTACCAAATTAATTGGTTACGTATTATTACTCGATCATAAATCACAAATTTATATGTCACAATTTATTTATTGATTACAAATTATCAAATTAATATGTCATGAATTATTTCTTGATCACAAACAAATATTTTACAGGTCATAATTTATTTAATGGTTACATATTATCAAATTAATTGGTTACAATTACTTCTCGCTCACAAATTTTAATTAAAAATAAGACCTTAAAATTTTGTAAACAGCAGAATAGGTCCTCCATTTAAAATTAAAATCCTTAACCCTCAACTCATATTACAAGTTGGGGCGCAATTTCTTAAATTACAATCGAGGCCTAACTTAAAAATCCCTTTATTTTTGGTAGCATCATTGGCTGCTATTGACGCCGTAACTAGTGACCATGGCAGGGCTTGTTGCTGTCAAACAATAGTCGTGTCCTATCGCCTCGCTACAACGCTTCACGCTTCGTATTGTGGTAGAGCAGCAGTGTGAAGAGTCGCTGCATTCACGGCAGCGGCCGCTATCACCGCTGCATCTTATGTAAGCACGCTGCCCTTGTGCGTGGAGCGCGCAATGGCGATAGTGCTTCCTGTCATCTCTAGACCCAAATTTTTTTACCAAAAAAATAATATTTCTTTTAAAAAAACATAAGATGAAAAATAATTTTATAAATTTCTAGATTCAAGAAAATAATTACAATCAACTTTCGAATGTTCTAACCAGTAAAACAACTTCTAATAAATACAAAGTACGCCGTGATATCATTGTTGTGAAATTACTTAATCATGCACAGTAGAAAATAAAATAAGTCGAAAACTCTTTTTCGATTTATGAGTACACATTGAAAAAGAATTTCGTTGTCAACTTAATTGGATGAAATGTAGATCATAATATCTTAATATCTAAGCGATTAATCATCTATTAATTATTCACAACCTTTATATGACTCCTGATATACCCTAACGATGTCGTATTAACGTTCCTTGGCAGAGTAACATCTACTATCACCAAAGTATGATTATCCTTATATAAGGTACTCTAATGACTTTAAGTCAAAAGACCCATTCTACTACTGAATGTTAGAAATTAATGACACTCAAATAGTTGTTCATGTGAAATCTCTATAACGGGTCTCCAAAATTTTGTTTTCTAACAAAACATCCATGTGTTCATTTAAGTGTTACTTAACTTTAACTTGTAAGATCAACTACTTACTTTACAAGTAAGAAATATTAAATGTGATGGTTTATCTGTAATAACGTTATCTGTATCTTGTTATTACTTATGATCATGAATGATTTAAGATTAAGTAATATGTAATTTGTATTTCACAATTACAACTCTTTGCGATTAACAAATTACTAAAATTTTAATCTATGAACTATATTATTTAATTTATTTGAATATTAATTAAATAATAGATTTGGCATAAATTGTATCAATTATATATTAAAAGTGTTTATATCCAAAATTGATTGAATATAATGCATAACACTTACACAATATACATATAAAATTTGTTATCACATTGGTATTAAGAAATTTTTTATTTGTTAACCGTTGTATGTACTCGATTTTGGTCAAACATAAGCTACCATGAATAATGCTATAGTAACATTCAAGGATTATCAAAATGTCACGACATTACTTAAGCTACCATACTTACAAGAGTTACTTCTTTGTAATTTGTGTCAATCTCTATCCTAAATTCCTGATCAAGAAAGAAATCAATTTTTATATTATTATTCTTTTATTATATTGTTACCACAATATTTATTTATTACACAAGACTTTAAAATATTTTTTTATGTTTATAATAAGAATGGAAACAAGTAAAATGACATGAATAACGACCCAATTAGCGAGTAGGTACTCCATGCTCAAAACCCTAATAGCCCAAATGGAGGATTATGGCGTCTATACAAAATTTTCGAAAGTATTTTTCATTAATCTCATAATAGATACGATGTGTGTGTGTAGAGGGGGGTGGGGGGGGTGGAGAGTATGCCTACCAGGAACCAAATTTTGTATATGTTTTTTTATTTTATACTCTAATAGGAGAAGGAGATAGGTAATGATTCATATACAAAATTTGGCTTGAATTATTGAATGCGGATGAAGGGATGAATTCCGCAGGAAAAAAACATGAATCGAAAGCATTATTGTTAATCAAATTACTAATCAATAGATTAGTCTACTTTTTTGGCAAAAGAACCAACAAGTAAATTTTGATTTCTTTTTCTCCATTCTTTTCCATTTTTATGGTTAGGGATGGTGTACTTATTAAAAATGTATTTAAGGGTACGTATTTAAAATGTGGTGGAACAAATAAATATTGTGGTGACAATATATTTGTTCTTTTTTAAAGAAAAAAGGAAGATTATAAATGTTATTTCACGGACTCCATAAAATAGGGGAAGCCTAAAAGTATATGTTCATAAAGGGCTGGGTACTTGAGCAAATGGAAAAACAGCTCATCTTCTGATCAAAGATGAAAGCAAAAATTCTATCGATTCTTTTTCTTGATTGGCTCTAAATCTAAAATTAAGGGTCCCCGGGATATAAGACTAAAAATTCAAATGCAAATAGAGGAAATTGAATTAGCATGAAAAAGAATAGCAAGAATTCGAGATTTCAATTGGGAATAAAAGACCGAAAGAAATTAGAAGCTAACAAGTTTCGGAGATTTAAATAGACTAATGATGACATGATGTTTGTGAAGCTTAGAATAACTATTTATAACTTATAAAGCATCAAAGGGGTGTTGTGATGCCAAAACTAATAACTTACAAGACGTGCCAAGTTGCTTCGAAAAAAATTGAACAGCTGCCCCTACGAAAAATCAAGTTTAATAACAAAATTGAAGCTGGTCTAACACACTATGTTGTGTTTTTAAAAGAAGTTTTTCTGCTTCCATAGAAAAATGGGTTATAAAAATCACAAATTTGGGGTCTCAAATGCAAAATCATTATGTGTGCTTCGGCTTGGATTAGGGTTTCAGATGGGAACACTTAAAGATGGGTTTTACGAACAGGTAGAAATAACGGATATTGAAGAAGAAATAGGAAAAAATAAAAATAAAAAAATTGGTGAAGATTGTATGCTGTGAGTGAGAGATGATGAGCGTGAGAGGAGGAATTTGATTAATAATTTAGCTATAAAGTTTACATATTTATACGAGTATTTTGTGGAATTGAAAAGGCGAAACTCTAAAATGGAAGAGTTAAAATAAAATGGTTGAGTCATGCTACATGTGCATTACTTTTAGCATCATATGTACTTCTTTTTTATTTAATTTCCTATAAATGTTCAATTTTTTTTTCCTTCTATTTGCTTTGATTCTTATTTTAATCTTGTAATATTTATTGAGTTGTTTTCTAACAACTAAAAATAAAATAAATGTAGCTAAGAAAAATGTTGAACTTGCAACTGTTGGGAGGATTTTTAGTCTCTGAGGTGATTTTTTTTTTTTTATATAATTTGTCATATTACTGACATTCCATTAATCGATATATTGTTAGTGATTGTTTTGTGGTGGTATTTAATTTTCCCATAGGTAAAATAAATTTCTTATTATATTTTCTATTTTGTATATTACTAAGTAATGACCAATATTTGTTCATTCATAACCGTAAATTATTTTTTCAGTTGTTATTTAATTACCAAAAAATAAAGGTAAGTTGAAAATTAATGTATTGTTTGATATTTTTGAATTTTAAAGCACAAAAAAATATTGAAAAAGAAAAAGAAAATTTTGTTCCTTACTACTAAAAAAAATAAACAAACCTTAACTTTTCGACTTTTTATTACTTGTTGTAAGGATGGATTCAGAAAGTATTGACAATGTGTTTATTCCACAAGTTTTTCTTAATCAAATACCCAAAGTTGGACATGAATTTGAGTCGCATGAGGATGCGCATAGTTTCTATAATCAGCATGCATGAGAAGTGGGATTTAGTACGAAAATAGCAAATAGTAAGAAAAACAAGAAAACAAGCGAGACTTAACAGGAAATTAGTCTGCTCGAAGGAAGGAAAAACAAATAATACTTGCCAGAGAAAACATAAAAATCTTGTGCCACGGGTTCGGGAAAGAAAATGTAGGAGTGCACGAGTCGTATGCAACACTGGATTATGTGTTGTCAAACAACAAACTGGACAGGAATGGGTTGTGAACAAATTTGTAGAGGAAGATAATCATGGTCTTACTACTCCTAGTAGAGTACATTTGTTGAGATCATACCGAATAGCGTCCGCCACAAAGAAAGCACTTACACAACAGTTTTCGAAGGCCAATATACCAACATATGTCAATAGATGCAACTTATGGAAAAAGATTCGAGTGGTCCTTCATCGGTTAGGTGTGTGGAGAGAGATATCAGGAACTACGAAAGAATATACGAGCGGAACAAAGTGGTCACGATGTAGATGAGCTGATCGAGCATTTTACATATGCTCGAACCTGCATTTCTATTACGAGACTGATTTGGATAGGAAGTTGGTTCGATTTATTTAGGCTGATTCAGAGTCAAAGGGATCGTATGCATACTTTGGTGATGTTGTTGTGTTCGACACAACCTACAACAACAATAAGTATTTGATGATCTTTACCCCTTTTGTTGGAGTGAACCACCATGGAAAGACAATTATTCTCGCTTGTGGGTTATTGAGTGAAACATGTTTTTAGTGTAGGCATGTCTAGCAGCTAAAGATCCGAGAGTGTTCACTCATTCATAGAGAAATACATCAACGGAAAGAATTCGTTAATAGGTTTCACTATTTGTTTCTTCAAGGCACTAGCTCATCAACGATATGGAGAGTTAGTTGTTAACCACATCGATATCATTGAACAACCAAGACTGACATCGGTTGGCATAATGGAACACCATATATTCCAAATTTACACAAAAAAGTTTTATGTCTTTTCAGAGGAAGTTGAGCAGAGTAATTTTACATTTGCTCGAAGAGGTCGGACTCCGTCGATGCTAAAATGTATGAGGTGGAGCGAATTGAGCCGGGGAAGACTTTCGAACGTCAACATGTACTTACCTATTTGCTGAAAGAGATCTATGACGGAGGCAACGTTGTCACGAACTAGATTGGAAGCAAAAGTCACAAAGAAAGTCAAGTTGTAGGTGATACAAATGCTGTTACAACAAAAGGGTGCGAAAAGTGACTGAAATCAATGAAGGAAAAAGTTATTTCTAGTGGTAGTAGGCAATGTTGTTCATATAGTAGTCATGGCCACGACAAATGAACATGCCCTAATTTAAAAAACAGGTAATTTTTTTTTTTTTTTTGCTCGTTACTAATATGTTATTCAACCCATCTAACATTATTTCCATTTTTTCAGGTCGAATTTGGTGGACGAACCATATCATCCCGAGTTCGATCACAAGCTGAACGATTTTAGAGAACACAATGCATACACGAGTATTGCCATTAGCAATTAAGAAGTTGAAACGAGATTTTTTTAAGCCGTAGTATCGTTTATACTTTTAATAATAATTTTTGAGAGATGATGTAATATTTGCTTTTAATGTTTGTTATTAACAATTGTAAACATTTTTCGTTAAATTGCACAAAAATTCATAACAAATAAATGACATGCAAAATCCTTAATATGTGTACAATTTCACTAGTAAATATTACACTACTTGGTAAAAAAATATTATAAATATTACATAGGTAGATAAATATTAATTGTGAGATTTGGAGTATATTTGAAAGTTTGGTTAAATATGTCATTTTACTTTGTCTAAACATTATTAAGCCTATGTTTGTGCTCCATTTTCTCTCAAATTTATTTGTATCCATACATTCTCTCATAATAGTGCCTAATAACTAATTGAAGAGTTTGTGTCATGTTTGAAGTGGCGAGAGTATAAATCAATGTTTTTTAAACCTGGTCCGGTCATTGAATATGAAAAATTGAAGGGTCAAACGGTTCAATCGGGATGAATGGGTATCAATAAGAATTAAAAATTATCCAAAATAAAAATAGAATTTTCAATTTTTAATCTAGTCTCTTGACGAGCATATTACTCTCTCTATTTTGTTCCCAGTGTATTATCTTCCCAATACTTTTACCTACTCTAGTATCACCAAAACTTCTATTTCTAAAAGAGAATCACACATCGCTAGCTAAACCTCTGTTTGAGCTCCACTTTTTGTAAAATAATAAGTTTTGTAATAGTAATTTTTGGAGAACGTGTCATTAAAAAATAGGTAAAATTTTTGAATTTACGAATACAATTATATTATTGAAAGAATGTGTAGATAAAAATGAGCTTGATGAAAAAATAAATTTTAGATAATGGAGCTCAGAGAGTGGCTAAAGTTTATCTTCATCAGGTTTAAAACAACCTAAAGCAAAATCTGTGAAAATTTGAAGAATCAAACATGAAGCACCTTCGAATCGTCCACATTCATCTTCATTTCTTAGTTTTAGCAACGACAATAGTCAAGATGCGGTGCAACGGTACAGAACTTCTATCAATCTGCAATACAAAAATGAGAAGAATGGGAAGCAGAAACGTTCTTAATCATTGTTAAACCTCAAATGTCACCCTTCTTTTACTTTTCATTTTAAAAAGGAACTCACAACATCTGCAACTCCGCATGCTTGATTAAAGTCATGTCCCTTTGTGTGCAATTTAATCAGGAAGTTCTTTTACCCAATTAATTTGCTTCTTTCTACAAGCTTGAACATAGAGAGTTTGTTGAGATGAGATTCACTTGTGAATTTTTGTGGATGATGACCTTCAAACATTTTAAAGTTTGAGTTATTCAATTAAAAAGGGTTAAAAATTCTAGTTTTGGTTGACTTGACTAAGCCTGTGTTTGGCCCTCATTTTTTCAAAAACTAAGGGCAGGTTCTTTTTATCATTTTAAAGTCGTTTTCTGTTTTCGATTTTTCAAAACAGCGAAAACGCGTTCTCTTTCCCATTTTCGAAAACGCGTTTTCGAAAACAAGTTAAAAATTTATAAAGGAAACACTCGTTTTGAGTGTTTTCAGTTATAATCAAGTCAAAATTTTCAAAACGCATTTTTGGTGTTTTCAAAACAATTTTTCAAAATGTCAAAAAGAATACAATTTCAACAATCTCAAAATGGGCACTCAAAACACAAAACTCAAAATGAATTCAAAAGTTAAAACTCAAAACACAAAACAGAAATACAAAGAGAACAGCCCCTAAATGAATGCATTTCCATACTATTCAATTTTAAGTATTAAGTAAAATAGATAAATATTCTATTTTAGTTTATTCATTTCACTTATTATAATTATTTTTTCAAAACTCATTTTCAACTATATTATCATATAAAATAATATTATACATAAATTAAAATTTTTTCCTTATTTTTTAACCACACATTCTCTAATAAAATATTATTCCAAAATGTATTTAGGCCCAAANCATATAAAATAATATTATACATAAATTAAAATTTTTTCCTTATTTTTTAACCACACATTCTCTAATAAAATATTATTCCAAAATGTATTTAGGCCCAAAAAAGAGGCTCAAACAAGGGCCAAATACCTCCTTATATTAAGAGGAAAGGAGTTTCCTTCTGATATCATATGGTAGGAGGAAAAAAAAAACTCAATGTAGCAATATTGATTAAGCAAGTGGCAATATTATAAAATTTAAAATCAACACACAAATAATATCATAAATTTTAATGAAAAGGGGTTAAAAGTTTAAATTCCTGATCTTCCTTTTTTATTGTTATCATGTAAAATTAATTTAATTAATTAAAAAAATAAAAATAAAGAGATAACCATCTTTTAAATCAATCACACCCTTCAAAGAAAACCAAAAATTCTACATTTTTCTCTATTGCCCGTCCAATCAATAGTCATGGTCACCTTTGGGCATATTACCAAAAAAAGGACAAAAACTATTAGCAAAAGAGGAAAATTACAAAAAAGAGAGAAAGAAAAGAGGTTTAGAAATGGAGATGGGCTGGGGACCGTACTTACACAGCCCGGTCCAGTCCCCCCATGTATGTGACCCTGTATGTAACTATGTTTAATGTATGAAAAAATAATAATAATATTATTCATCAAAAATCTAAATGATAATCAATTTATAAGAGAGATAAAGTCATTGTATTTTTATACATAAAACAATGTTACAGCTCAGATTATGTGATAGTGAAGTTACTTAAATTTTATATATTGAATAATGTGGCAGTGATCGTATCGTCTCATAAACTAATGATCATTTAGTCCTTGTTTGACAACCAATAAAAAGAGTTTTTTGAGGAAAATAAATTTTGAATTAGTGATTTTTTTTGAGAATATAGGGTTAAAATGTAGAAAAGAAATTATATTTTATTGTGAAAATGTGTGCACTTGCAAAGCCATAAATATTGTTCAATGCAAGCAAAATTTAATCAATTCCAAACTTTGAGTTTTTGACCATGGATTTAATAATGATGAAAATATAAAACAATATTACGACAATACTAAAATACATATTTTATAAACTACACTTGTTCCTTGTGAATTTTTATACTTTGATATTGTTGTACAATGACTTCATTATTAATATTTAAAAATATATATTTCTCCACATAAGCAATTGTGTTATCACCACTGACCACCCATCTGATTGCCATCTATCATTTACAATGCTCATTGTAGAAAATAATTTCTCCACGGTGGCGATAGTAACCGGTATAATTAACGCTAAAGTCAAAAACTTGTAAACCAATGAATATACCTTATTTTTCTTTGTCATAACTAAGTTTTTTGCAAGATCACTAAGATTTTTCAACCCTTTAAACTCATTGTTAGAGTGCACGTAAAAAATATAAGATTACAAGTTGATCATTATGTATGTCGAGATCTACTCTAGAAAAATCTTCCTGCTTTCCATTACCAACAAAAGAGTCATCTCTTCCTTGTTTTCCATTACTTGCTTTGAAAATGTAATAATACAACAATAAGCAGCGACTTTATCAACATTGTACTCCAATCAATTAGCGAACTCTTTAAACTAAGAAGGATTGAATCGTCTAACTTTTACTCCAAATTGTTTTTTTGAAAATTCATGATCTTGAGGCTAACAAGGGTCATTTTTGCATATATGCTCTTCGAACTTGATCTTAGATGTTAGCATTATAATCCAAAATTGGTATCTTTAGTCCAGGATAAGTGGAAAGTTGTGTAACATCAAAATCCACTTTATTTATTATCTGCTCATCAACATTTTCTTTAATCCATTTTCTTTGTAAGAATAACTTCACTTGATATTTGGATAAGAACATTAATGCCATTAAGAATGGTTTCAAGTTAACCCCAAATCAAGTTAAGCCTAAAATTAAGTTAAT
>CAIGRP010083331.1:0-40432 GCA_903798385.1 Fraxinus cuspidata
ATATATATATATATAGAGAGCGAGAGAGAGAGAGAGAGGGAGGGAGAGAGAGAGAGAGAGAGAGAGAGAGATTAGGGTTTCTTAAGGTCAACTGCCTTATCCAGTGGAGGTGGATTTAAGTGCAATTTGCATATAAACAAACACTATTGCCAAATCTTGCTTTAGAAAATTGTATCAGCCAATTTTTTTTTCTACTAAATATTACACAAAAGTCTTCCATATTAATTGATCAAACCAGATTTTCCAATAAGTGGAAAAAAAAATAGCCAGAATTAAGTAGATTTGACTGGGCTCTCTATTGGGAGAATGCTTATTTCAACTTAAAAGTGATTCAATTTTTAATTAATGCATAGAAATGCCTGCCAATATTAATCAATGCTCAGAAATAGCAATAAAATTTTAGTAACTTGAGTTATATAATTTATTTAGGCCATGTTTGATTGAAGAAAAGTTCCATGGAAAATGGAAAAGAAATTTAATTTCCACCCAAATTTCATGTTTGATTGGCCAAATGTTCTTGACAATTCAATTTCCACCTTATGCCCCACACATGTCCAATTCTTGGTTTTTGAGGAATTCATCTTCCCATGGTTTTGGTTCGAAAATGGTTTTTCAGTTTTTTTTTTCGCAATGGAAACAAATTATGTCCCAAATTGTAAAATTTTGTTTCCTTTAATAGATAATTTTCATGAAAAATAAAGCCAAACGAATATCAAAAGATCCAAAATTTCAACATTTTTCAGGTGAAAAATTATACCAATCAAATACAATTAATTGACAATTTTTAGTAAAATGAATTCTAGGCAATTCAATTTTCTATATATCATTTTCTTTTTAACCAAATTCCATTCTTCAAGTCAAATTGATGCTTAGAGAAAAGTTGTGCAAAGGCGCCCATGGCCTAATGGATAAGGCGTCTGACTTCTAATCAGGCGATTGTGGGTTCGAGTCCCACTGGGCGTGTTTAATTTTTTTCCTTCTTTTAGGCCGAAGAAAAGTAAAACTTCCTTGTTTTTGTAATTCGAATATGGCCCAGCCCATTTATTAGATTGAGCTAAGAAGTTAATTGGGCCTCATGGTAATTACTTGGGAAAAATTACATACAACCCTACAATTAAAGATTAATTTTCAAAAACAAAGGGTTAAGTTTCAAATTTAGTTTTGAGGTGGTAAATATGATTATTATTATTATTATTATTATTATTAATAAAAATTTTTAGTTATATGTGACAATTTCATTTTCAAACCGGTCATTTTTCCCATCCCCTCTCTCTATATATATCATCTCCATTCTCTCTATCATAGGCCATCACTAGAGATACTCGTCGCGACGCTCACGATGTCGCCATCACCAGTGACATCCAACGATCTATCAGATTTGGCTTTGAAACCACCAATCCTTTTCAAAGGATCACGATGAGATTTAAAACCTATCTTTGTGTTTAGTTATGGGTTCCCCTTCCCCTTCCCCTCCCCCACCCATTTCCTCCCTTTTTTTCCTCATTTTGTGCTAGTGCCAAAATGTTGGATTTGTATCTTCAACAAATTTTTGTTTAACTCAAAGGTTGATGATGTTCATATGATTAAGATTAATAACAGAATATCCCCTAGAAACGTTTCCACTGCAATATACATTTTTGTCTATTGAAAATCGCAGAGAACCCTTATTTGAAACTTTTTGTGCGAAAAATCTCCCTACTGTCAAATTTGTCGTTAAAAATAGTAAAAGTGACCAAATTAAAAAGTAATAATTACAATTTTAGTATCTAAACTTTTTATTCTTTTACAAATTATACCCAATTTTTTTTATGTACCACACACAATTCAAAATTTTTAAAATTTTATTTTTCACCCCACTCCATTTCATCTTCTTCCCCCAAAACTTTATTATTTCATTTAATCCCTTTTAAAACCCTTCCAAAACCCTCACCCCAAATTCATTGACCAAAAAAAAAAAAGGATACCTTTTGTCCTTGCGTGCATTGTGTGTGTGAATGTTAAGTAGAGATTAATAGTTTGTGAGTTATTAGGGGTTTTGTTATGTTACACATATTTGTTAGGATTTATTAATTTTTTTGGTGTTTTTAAGTTGTGTTGGAATTCCTATACATTCACCAAGAAGCGCATATTTACTTTTTAGGGTCTCATTATTCAAGAATTATGGACGTGGATGAAGAAAATACGTGTAACATAACAAAAACACTAGAAACTCATAGATTACTAATAAGTACTTAATCCCTAAACATTCATAAACACAATGCATGCAGGGACAAAAGGTATTCTTTTTTTTTTTCTCTTTTTTTTCGTCAATGAATTTAGGGTGAGGGATTTTGGAGGATTTCGAAAATGATTAAATAAAATAATAAAGTTTTGGGGAAGAAGTTGGAGGAAAATAAAGTTTTAAATGTTTGGGACTGTAGGTGGTACATAAAAAAATTAGGTACAATTCTTAAAAGAATAAAATGTTTAGATACTAAAATAGCAATTATTATTTTTTAATTTGGCATATTTATTGTTTTTAACAGCAAATTTCCACTAATTCTTATTAAATACTAAAGCCCTTTTAATTGCTTAATTGGACCCTATGAGGCCGGCCTAATGGGCCCAATTCAAAAGCTGCATGGTTTAAAATTAAGTGGAAATTATGCCCCCCACACACTTTTTAATAAATATTTGTTTTATACTTTTCAACATTTTTTAAACCATAATATACTGTTTGTATATAGTAAAAAGGGAATGTGAAAAGTAACCAAATAATCAGCCACTCATTACCTAGCTAAGATTACTCCAACAAACACGTCCTTAAATTACTATACTACAAAAAACGCCCTTATTATGTTGAATTAAAGAACAAAATCCCTAAATTAGCGTCCTTTCATATTCCACATCCCAAATCTCCAACAAATCGTCCAACAAACACATCCTTAAATTACTATATTGGTGAAATGAAGCGTGTATTATATACAGGCTTCAAGATATAAAGTAGATTTATATGTAGAATTCAAATGAATATTAAAACATATCCGGTAATATAAAGAATATCTTGACAGTGTTTCACCAAAAATATGTGTACGATAACTTTAGAAGATTAATAGGATTTAGCGTTTGATGTTTCTATTTTTAGACCAAACAATATGTGTACAAATTTTGGTTTGAGATATAATTTTGGTAGCTAGTATTTTAAACATATTTAACCATCAATCTAGTATTTTTAGTTATTATCATCACATAGTAAGATCTGAATTAATATTTTGTATTGATGTATATATAATTTTTCCCATGAAAATTAAAAAAAATATTATCTAAATAATAATTTATTTCCAGTAAAGGTGACCCTATTGACCAACCGGAAATGGTCCATAGAGTTCTGCGCAGGAATTGCCCATAACTAACTCTTTATATTATTTCCTCATATATTTATTGCGTGGACCCAAATTTTTGGTTCAATTCGGCTGAAAAATAAAAAAATTCAACCTTTTTTGGACCACTAACCCCTCCATCCCCACTCCCACCCCCCATTTGATTTCCCTTTTCCAGTTTATTTTTTATACTCATTTTCAATCGCATTCATACAATACAATATTTTACACAAAAACTCAAAAATTTTCTTTATTTTTAAATACATATTCTCCAAAAAATACTATTCAAAATTATGTTTTTTAAATTTCAAGCCCACAAAGCAGATGTCAAATAAATAAAATTTTATATAAACAGAAAATAAATTGTTTTTCGATGGATCGGTCCAGATATTTCAATACCAGAATCATCCATTATATTTCGGATATTTTGTAAATGAAATCATTCGGGTTTTCATTATTGAAACCAAATACAAACCCGAATTAGTTCTGGTTCTGGTTCCAGTTTCTATTCAATTCTACCCATAATTTTTTTATATATACATTGAATAAAAAATTTTATATTAGGTCCTTTCGATACATATAACTAACACGTTACTACTCGATATTATTTGTGTAAGTGAGAAAATCTAGCTAAGAAATCTTTTGAGAAGCTAATAAGGAATTCAGTTATATGACTAAAAATAGTGGATACTAAAAATTTTGAAAAGATGAAAAAATTAAAACATCAAAAATTAAATTACAATTGGAGAAGAAATGATTTTTTTTTTCTAATAAATCTTATTCTATCCATAAAGGAGGCATGCTAGAGCCTATAATTTAATTATGAACAATACTTAAATTCTTTTACTTTAAAAACCAGCAATCATAAAAAGTACTAACTAGATATATAAATATATAGTATTAAGAAATTGCAATCCACGTATTGAACTCGCTCTATTTGAATAAAAAAGGAAAAAAAAAATTATATTTCAAAAGAGGACCTGAACTCGAGATAACAAAAAAGGTACACCACAACCCAAGCTATGAATATAGTAAATTCAATTGCAACGCATTATAAAAAAAATTAAAAAATTACTTAAGTTTGTAAAATAATGTAAGAAAACAAAAAGTTTGATTGTAAAGAATGAAAGCGTTGATTCATCAACTTATACCACAACCTTAGCTTGAACTTTTTTATTCATAGAAAGCCCATTGCATAGATTAACATATACTAGTCTTTGAATTGCAACAATATGATGTGTGGTGAAAGCCAAAAAAAAATAAAATAGGAGCCACCGGTGATTCCTTAGGGTTGGAATCTAGACTTTTAGACAACTTACTACCCAAGTCAGAGATTTTAGGTTTTGCATTTTTTATCCAGCTGTAAATTATAAAAAATAAAAAATTATATAAAATATCGATTTCATTCAAATACCCAACGATTCTAGTTCATAAACCAAGAATCGACCCAAATCCAGTTAGTTCTCGGTTCCTAATTTTTTTTTTAATTTTTGAAATTGAAAACGGGATTCGGTTTGGTTTTGATTAAAATGCCAAGGCCTATCATAAATGGTTTTTTTTTTTTTTTACATGAGTAATTTATACACATTGCTTAAATTAATTTAGAATAGAGGGTGGGTACACATGCGCACACACGTGTTCTAGAAACGTTGAGTATGCAAATATGACATAATTTCTTTACCCATGTGTTCTAGAAACGTCGAGTATGCAAATATGACATAATTTCTTATTTTCAAACTCAGTGGTACAATTTTTTTAATTAAACTCTATCGAGTACTCTACAAGGGTTTATCCTGATTTTGCAAATTATTCTTATTTATTTGACACAAGTTATTATTTATTAAGAAAAATTTAACCTAAAGGATTCCTTACCATACTAGGGTAGGGTGCCTTTATGGAGGGATAAGATGCCAATTATAAGTTGGTTCAAACACGTATATGAAGAAGTTGAGTAAATGGATTTTTTTTAAAAGGTTATATGATTGGCATATCATTACTTAAAAATTAAATAATATAAAGCAATGAAGATATTTTTGTTAAGCTTTACTTTGTATCTTGATAATTAAAGCGCTATTTTTTTTTTTTTCACGAGACGAGAAGTTAGAAACATTTTTAAGCACTATCATATATGTTTCTCTTTTAAACAAAGTATCTTAAATATGGGTTTTAAAGTTTTTACATTTAACATAATTCATTACGTTCTTTCTTCACTTTAAGCGCTTTTGATACACATTGTCTATGAAGCGTGTGGAAAGGCGCCCCTACGATCTTATGACACATAACCCTATATGCACTTTTTGGTAGCAGTTTTTCCATTAATGCTTTTAGCTAATTACATATGAATTGATGCATGTTTAGAAGTTCCCTCTTTTAGGGGTGGAGGGGAATCTATAGTAGGGAGGAATCCTCAAAAGTGGACCTTCATATCAGTAAGAACTATATTGGTAAATCCCTCCCCTAAGTGCTATCCTAAAAATATATACATGTTCTTACACTAAAGCATGAACTGTCTACGATTTTTCCATTTGACGTCTACATACATATTTAACACATGCATATGACTCACACATGAAACAAATTATTACGAGAAATAAGAAAAGACCACTTGAGTGAACCTTCTGAAATGACTTGTCTTATCTGAACCGAAAACTTACAATTTAAACATTAAACCTATCACGAGAATCAAAATCCTCGATCGATAAGGATAAAACACTTTGCAACACAGATATAAAATAGATTTAAGAGGTAAAATCGATTGTGCATCTAATAAAATTAATTTACAACTTGACGTATATTATATATATATTTTTTCCTAATCCCAACTATTAATAGCACACAGTTTAGCTTAAGCTATTTAATTTGAATATTTGTTGCAAGTAACATAGACTAGGTCTCATTCTCATGCAAATTCATCTTTTTAGCATAGGATTAAACCTCTTTTTTCCCTCTCAAATAATTGATTGCATTGGAACAATTTCAATTGTGTGCTACAAAAAAGGCTAGCTTCATAAATAGATTCTTTATTTCTCTCTTCAATGAGTGCAGAATTTTATAAATAGAGTTGAGTGGACGAGTTGACTCTTTAACAGATTGAATCACTTGGACGGGGACTGCCTGGATTGTTTTAATGGTGCTAGTAGCATCTTAGTCGATTGTTCTGCTTATTATTCAGAAATGTTTGAATTTAACCACGCAAAAATCGAAATTATTTTTAGAAAATTAGTAAGTCATTACGTAAACTCGAAGGGAGGATATACTTTAAAGTCTAGTTACTTAGATCATTTCATAATAAGTAGTCGGACTAGAAAATGCGACGAGATAACCTTGCAGTGATCATATGAATAGGGAATCATTATGCTTTCCTTAGAAGAGAGTCCGACACCATTTAATAATTTAAAATATTCTTTCTATTGTCTCATATTATAATAATTGTACTAAAAAAGTGGAAGAGAAAAATAATAAACATTGGAAGGACTATTAGAATCTTGAGAAAAAAATTCAACCCTTACTTTTGATTGGATCTTTTTATCAAAAATGAAAATTTGGTAAGTATTATAATAAATTTATCAAAATTTTTAAAGTGATTTTAAGATCGTATCTAAACTGAGAAATTAGAGAGAACCAACAATGTTAATCAAATATTGGATGCAACATATGAGTCAATTGACAGGTGGATCCAAACTCCTCAATGACTAAAGGTTGGTCTTAAAAGACCGCCACAATGTTTGGACCCCATTTTTTCAAAACTTATTAATATTTTTCAAAAAAAATTCATTTTCAGTCACATATTCTACCATAAATAAATTTATGCGTAAATCAATTTTTTTCTTTTTTTATACTACACATTCTTCAAAAAATTACTATTTCAAAATACATTTTCTTACCAAAATTTGACTCAAATACCGGATATGGTGGAGATGAAGATGTAAAAAGAGGATCTTATATTGGAAATTATTATGCTTATCCAAACATACCACACTTTGTTCTCGAATTTCATGAAATCTTTGGATTGAATCTAAGAAACGTGAGGTTGTTGGCCTTGATAAATAGTCGAGCTCAATAATTAATTTTGATTTGAGAGGATAGAACTAAATTTGTACACTCAACGTAAATAAGCACTTCATATCCACACTTCCAATATATTCTATAATTTATTTTTTCTGATTTTTTTTTCTTTCTTTTCATTTTGACTGAAAGGAAGTTGATAGTACACTCGAGGGCCCGAGAGCTAGTGCACTTTGAGAAAAATGGTTGGCAACTTCAGTCAAAATTTATCAAAATTCTAATGAAAATTATGGCAATAATCCCCAGTTTATTAAGTTGGTCTCCAAAGAGTAAATCAATTCTCAACTTTTCATTAGTTGTATAATTAGTTCTTAAAAAACTTTCTAACCGCCGTTAAATCGACACGTCATGAACACGTGCCTCGGACATTGCTGAAACTGACAAAAATAATTCACCATTTAAATGTTTTGGACTCGTAGTGTGATTTTCTTTTTTGCTTTAATTTCTTCCTTGTCATTATTTTTTCAATTGTTTTGGAAAAATTAGGGTCATGCTCCTCAATCTTTTAGATAGTGTGGTCAAGGGTCCCCGTCCTTCAAAATTGAGGTTCTAAGTACTCAAATTATTTAAATTTGTAAATTTGGATCCTCACAAGATTGAAACTGTCAATGTGGACATTAAAAACGAACAAGAATAATATGATTCTAAAACAGAGCGCGAGAGCTAAATTTGAGTTCTCTCTGTTGACTCTTAGCCTTTTTTGATTAAAAACGAACGACAATAATATGATTCGAAAACAGGGCGTGAGAGCTAAATCTCAGTTCTCTTTGTTTACTCTTAGTCCTTCTTGATTTCATGCGTTATGGGGATCGAGGGCGACTTTTCAAAATAGACCTACAACTTTCAGTTGATATGAGGGAAAACATTAAGCAATTTCATGATTTTTCCATGCAACTTTATGTCACATGAAAGTCGTGTGCAATTTTAATATCTATGCTGATTATTTTCGTCATTGTGGATCTATTTTTAACATATTTGGATTTGGGACCCGTATTTTCACTTTTGACGACTGAGAATCCATGACTACACTTGTAAAAGGTTGGGGAGTATAGCCCTAATTCATCTTGTTTTCCCTTTATGAAACTCTTTGAAACCTAAATATTAGTAGATAAAAACATGAACTATAAAATCATTCTTGTACTTTATGAATTATTAAAGTAATTCTTATTCTTCTATTAAATATCAATTCTATTATAAAAAAAATTAATTTAATGTAATATAATACAAATAAAATGGGTCAAATGAGCCTTTGATCAATTCCTTTATTATGATTATAATGTAGAGAAAATTGAATGCGACAGTGGTCCCGAAAAAACCCATTCTATTGACAATTAATTTATATAGGTAAAGCAACTTGCCATATTGATATGAATATTCAAATTAGCTAATTGTTTAAAAAATTAATTACACAATTTTTCTTTTTCTTGAAATTTGGTATTAATTAATGAGATGTTATTTTCAGATTATTCATTCCAGATACTCACTAAGAAAATGATTTCATTGCTGAGATGATATATATGGACCATACAGTTGGATCCATCTATGGTTTCATTAAGAAGAAAATGAGACATTCTTGTAGTTGTAGATAGTATTTATGGAGCATGTAATAGAAAAAGATGGGGGTCCTAGTACCGGACGAGACTAGACAGTGCAAATCCTCCTTGTGAAATGTACAAGAAATGTTTATATAGAATTGTCTCGATAGCTTTTATATGCATTCTTAAGTTTGTAAATGTCACGTGTCACTATTGTCTAATCTTCCTTACTAAACCTATAAGAAATGTTTAGTTATAATTTACTCAATAGATGTACGCTTGTCACTATTTTTGAACACATTTTCATGCTTGTAAATCATATGGAAAGCAAAACCTAACAATTTTAAATAAGTTAAAACAAGAACCCACCAAGACAAAAAGAAAAAAAAAAAAAAAACATATCACTATTTTCTAAAGCGTATTCAAATCACATTTGCATGCTATAACTTTTTTCACGTTTTCTTCTTGTTTTATCATAAGGAAAGCCAACAAATTTAACAAGAGTAGTGTAATTTCTTGATTGATAATTAATTATGATGTTTGATAACTCAGTCAAATCAAGATCAAAACTTTAAACATGTTTTGTCCACCCAACTCTTTGTTTTAATAACTTTAATACGAAATGAAAATTTTCACCTTAATCAAACAACATAGTTAGGATTAAAAATCTCATAATTTACATTTATAATCGTTAAACTTGTCTAATCAAAAATCAATTTGGAGGGTAAGTGATAGTGATTAGGGTTGTCTAAATTATAATTTCTTAAGTGGAGGGCCCTAATTTGCAAGCACCCACACAAAACCTAACTTACATTTTTTTTATTAAAAAAAATATTTAAATGGATAAAAGTATTTAGATGGTAATTAATGATAAATAGTCCATGGATTTTAAGTTTGAAATCAAGATTTGAAGATATTATATTTGAGGAAAGAATAGTATTTTTGACATGGTAGATTCCTCCCTTTTTTTTTTTTTTATCTTTTTGTGAAAAAAAATAGAGTTTGGAATTAAAAAATATTTCAAAATAATTAAAATTTGGAAATTTAAAATTTTTATAATTAAATTATGCTAACTATGTAACAATAAAACTTAATTACTCACATTTTCAAAATCATAAATTACATCGTAGATTCTTCCCAATTTTTTCTTTTCTTTTTGTGTAAGAAAATAGAGATTGGAATTAAAAATATTTCAAAATAATTAGATTTTGGAAATAAAATGTTTTTATAATTAAATTATGCTAAGTACTAACTATGTAACTATAAAATGACTCACATTTTCAAAATCATAAATTACAGTCATGATCTTAACTCAGCTTATGTTTGAGTTCTATTTTTTCCAAAACTTTTTTTTTCCTAAAACTCAATTTTAACCACAAAAATTACCACTTCAAAACTTATTTTCTCCTAAAATGGGGCTCAAATAGGGTAGAGCATCATTTTTCACATTTTTCTCGTTGCTTGTTGAAATGACTAGACAAAAGGCATCTATATAGAAGCGAAAACCAACTTAGAAACTTTATAGATGCGTGATCAATGTGAGAAATAACAACTATTCGTTTTGGCTTTTTTTTTTATATAATAATTTTATCATAGCGACCCCAATTTTTTCATAGGTTGATCTATAGTCAAATCAAACCTCTCTTCTTACTCTCTTTAAGCTATGGCTAAATCCTTAAATTGACCCATGGTCACAAGGAATTTTGTTTTTGTTTGTCTACATATAGGAAAAAAACTTAAAGAAGGTATTTTGAGATTTTTATTTGCTCTAAATAGAGCTAGAAAAAGCAAGGCCAAAAGTACTAGGTAAAATGTTGTCAAAAATAAATAAGAGGAAAAAAAGGGGGTAAGGACAATATCGTCCAATGATTATATGGAGGTGGTCAATGGTCTGCCCAACATTAAAAAAAAAAAAAAGAAAAAAGAAAACGAGGGTGCCCAAATCAATAAATTTTAAACATTTGACCATATCCCTAGTACATTTTCCAATGAGATCTTGAAAGACCAACATCCTCTCGAAGTGTCCCATTCTCCAAAAACCCACGAGTACCCTCTTACTCAAACCAAATTTAAATAAATTCACCCACCAATATAGTTAATTAACATTTTCCCACCTCGTAAAGATACATTATGCATTTAATTAGCCTAAACATTTTGTAATATAAAAGAGGAAATTATATGATGCTTGCCAAGAGCATAAAAACAAAAAATCCCATTGTGAATGACTTATTTATCATCTTGAAGTTATGAATGATTCTTATCAATAATATCTTTTAGTGTTACAACACGCATCTCTTTTTTTTCAATCAGACTTGTGTGAATATCTCCATCAAACAATTTAAGGGCCTTCAACAAAATAGATAGGGGTCTTTTTCGAGAACAACAATAAAAAATTAATTGAGAAAATAATTGCTGACTGAAATTTTATTGGTATGAATTTTGGTGGTTCCAATTTAAATTATACGTTGGTGATTCACACGAAATTGCTGCAAAAATTTTATTGAGGATCATCAACACACCTTCATTGATAACATTGTTGAAAATCACCGACTTTGTTTTAGTCAATAACTAAAAGCCGCTAATGTCACTCACAAAATTGTGTTCTTTCCATAATGTTTGTTTTTTGATAAACAAAGGATAAGTTACAATATTTTTTATTTATTTGTAATATTACTGACAATAAATTATTTTTTAACTTTTATTTTGTTTCTAATAGAATTTTCTATTAGTATTCAATTTTTATATTTTTATTAATTTAGTTATTGATGAAATATTCTTTGATAAATTAAATTTGTTCAACAATTTATAATTTTAATAATACTAAATAAAAAGTTCGTATTCTTTAATTGTTTGAGCTGGCTTTGAATAAATCGGGAGCCTTAGGCGACTGCATGTTTGAGCTCGCTTTAAATGTGGACATTCTCATCAATCCTTGAGGATAACGACCAAAGGTCCTAAACGTGTTAATGTACAATATATTAGTCATCATTGTTCTTTATTTTCAAAACTTATTTCTATATTAAGTTGATTATATCATTACTAATTAGTATAGAATCATATTTATATGTGTTTCTACAAATAAAATATTTTCCTTTTGTGTTTCTTTTATAAGAAAGAATCCCGCTGTAAATGACTTATCTATCAGCTCATGTAAATGATTTATTTATCATTTCAACGTGATGCAATATGAATGAAACTTATCGACATTTTTTTCTTTTTGTGTTACAACATGTAACTCTAATTCAACCATATTTTTGCATATATCTCCTTCGAAGATGGTTAATCTCATAATCCCTTCACGATCACTACCTAAGCTTAGTGTGTCAGCACACAATATATCAGTTATAGTGAGGAATAGAAAATCATTTACGTGCTATCTTTTGTTTAGCAAAAGTTATTTTTATAAGACTAAATAATTAATATAGAAACTTTTTTTTCGTAGGTATACGTGATTCTGTATATAAGATTGTTTTTCTTTATGTTTCTTGAACGTAATAATTATACATTATTATTGTTTTCATTCTCGTGTAAAAGTAAAAATAACTTGTCGTAATTTTGCTTGAGATGAAAAAGAGCAAGTAATAACTAGGAAATGGCAACTCAACTATAAGAAACTTTGAAAAGCAATAAGGGAATAAGAGCCCAAAAGATGATTGATGTGTCCATACTCCATAGGTCACCATACTTCAATTATCATGTGGGAGTGTTCATTGTAAGGTCAATGGGAGCATCATACATTTTACTACAAAAAATTACAAGTGGATGATCAAAAAACAAAAAATAAAAAGAATAAAAGAGACTTGAAAATTTTTTGGTGCATAAAAAGACTAGTTTGTGCATAGTAGAAAGGAACAAAACACGAATACAAAGAACCCATCATTTCAAATCCCATAAAAGAACAAAACAAAAGAGAATTAAGAAGATTTTACTAATATATATATATATATATAGAGAGAGAGAGAGAGAGCAAACCCCACAAATTTCAGTAGAATAGAGGCGACGTAAATGAGTAAAATTCAGTTGCTCGAGGAAGAAAATGAGGAAACAAGAAGTCAAATATCACTACAATCAAAAAGACAAATCTTCAATTCTTGACATTTTTTGTACACGATATATTTACTGTATTGTAGTGAACACAATTCTAACTGTATAACATAAAAGATTTTAACTTATTTCCCTTCTTCATTATCATCTGATATTGTAAAGTACTCATCCAATTCTTGTTACCCCATCATAGTCAACTTGTTAGACCTTATTACAACCCATTGATCTCAAATTACCATCACAAAGACATTTCAAATCAAGATTTTGAAACGCTTCATCCCCATCCATAATAGACAAGATTTTTATTTAATATTGTCTAATAGTATCCGAATAACAATCTAGTTTTGATTACCCCAACTTAATCAATCCTGTCAAACCTTGTTACAACTCAATGATCTCAATCTAACATCACAAATACATTTGCAGATCAAGAGATTAAAAACAACCAATCCCCACGCCTTCCCTATCCCACCCACTGTTCTTTTCTTTTCTAGTATTATACGAATACTTTCTTGAAAGGAAAAGAGCAGAAAAAGGCAGGAAATTGGTAGAGAGTTCATGAGAGTTCCATGTCCTCAAATTTGCCTGCTTTCACTCTCACAAACTCTCCCTTTAGCACTGTGTCTGTGTAATCTTGGGGTAGAGTGGGAGGTAGTTCTTTTTTTACTTTTCCTTTTCCCCTTCCTTTCCTCTTCCCTTTTCATTTCCTTTCTGCCCATTAAACAATGAAATAAGATTACCAATTATCCTTTCCCCTCCGTAGGAAACACTCATCATTGCTGCCAACGATCCTTTTCAACCTTGGAAACTTGAGCTTCCAAGATTGATATTCCCTTCTACCATTTCCATGATTCATTCCCCTTTTACTTCCTCCCCACAATAAAAATACAACCCTCTTCACAACTTCTTTCCTCCCCTTCTTCTTCAACTTTTACTTTTCCTCCTGTTTTCCCTCCTTATGATGGATCCTTTCTCTACCAACTCTGTCAATGGGTTCTATAATTACTTGACTAGAGGAATTGATGATCTTGAACGTGTGTTCTTGACTAACAACTTTATGTCAATTCAGTTTCTTCAAAGCGTTTTATCCCTCCTAAGATCCTTTCATACTCAGTTGACCCTTCTTGTTCAAAAACTCAGATTGCCAGTGGGTGAAAAATGGCTTGATGAATACATGGATGAAAGTTCAAAACTTTGGGAAGTTTGTCATGTTCTTAAAACTGGGATTTCAGGCATGGAGAATTACTATTCCACTGGGATCAATATAACTTCTTCTATAGATAGCCATGGCAATTTAAGCCCACAGCTTTTACGTCAGGTAAAAAAAAAAACTAAAACTCACAGAAATTTTGTATTTAATTTTTATGAATCTTATGTTTTTATGTTGATATTCTTGAAAAAAAAAAAGGTTATTCGGGTTATTTCGGGCTGTCGAAGAGATGCTGTGGGATTAGAGGAGGAAAACAGGTCCCTGATGGAGACAAGAATTGAGCCACTTTCATTAAGGTTTGATGAGAAGGTTTCTGTAGAATCAAAACTCAATGGATTCAATGGATTCAGAGGAGTTCTTTATGCAATGAGAAATGTTAGTTCGCTTTTGCTGATGATATTACTTTATGGATTGGTTTACTGCTGGCCCGAATCAAAGTTTTCCAATGGGGGATATGAAGGGTGCTTGGTCTTTGGATCAGCCTTTATGATCTCAACGGCAAGATTGCAACAAAGGGTGGCATCTGAGATCAATCAGATTTCAGGTCGGCCCGGGATTCTTCTGTATGAATTTAGAAGATCAAAAGTAGCCATGGATGAACTGAGGGGAGAACTTGAGAGACGTTCACAAGGAATGGTAGAATGGGAATCAGAAGTTGAAATTAATGAAAGATCTGAAAATTTGAAGGGTTGTTTTGGGATTTTAAGGGCTGGAACTGAGAATATCATTGGACAACTTGATGATTTTTTTGACGAAATTGTTGAAGGGAGGAAGAAACTCTCAGATTTCTGCAGCCATAGGTAAAAAGAATTCAAGAATGTGAAAAAGAAAAAAAAAAAAAAGAATACAAGTACTGAAAATCAGTAGTTGGATGGTTGTAATTTTTTGTTTCTGTTTTTACTTTTACTTTCTCTCTGTCCCTCTTGTGGATTCTTTTCTTTTTTACTGCACAATGCAGATGTGTTTTCTTTTAAGAACCCAAAGTGGAAATTTTTTGAAGGGAAAAGATTTGTGCAGCAAAACATGGTGTTTTTCAGATAATCATTGCTCAAAGAAATCAATGGCCAACAGAAAAGATAAAGCGAAGAATAATAAAAAAGAAACTTGACAAGACTGCAACAAGCTGTAAAAGTTACCCTCAATCTTGTCTACTATAAAAAGGAGACAGTAAAAATGGAATGGAAACTTCTTGTTACTCAAAACAGGAGGAAACGACAGAGTCAAATGTTGTATTTTATTAATTTGTCTTTTGGATCATTCTTATTTCTTGCTGTACAGTTGGGTGTTTGCCGTCGAGCCAATACTAGTCTGGTTTCGTTACTGTGAGTTGATTTTGAAGTAAATCTACAGTTCTAAAATGATCCAAGAGAAATTGTTAAGATGTATCAGCCATCTACTCTATTTTCTCTCTTTTATCCTTTCGGAGTCAAATGTGTCATGATTAGAATATACGGTAATATAACATGTCCATATAAAACCGTCCCATTTAACTATTACTCGTGATATAGCAAAAGAGGCGTACAGAGTTCCAGAGCCAACACAACTCAATTTTGAACTAAGCTTAGCACACTCATGTTCACCGTTTACACTGTAATATAGAGGTTAAACAAGTCGTGTTGAGCTAATTGAAGTGGGATCTGTAGTACAAACGGTCCGAAATCAGTTGTTAACGTAGGCCGTCACATGGCAAGAACTGTACCGTACCCCTCTACCTTGGCAGCAATAAAATGACCGTGGATTCTGGCAGAAGAGGAATGATGAAGGTGGAGGCTTAAAGACAGTAGAGGGGCTGGTAGATTCCTGGTTTTGGCTTTAATGTCAAAAGCAGATGTGTTTTTGCACTCTGGGAAGCTTTTGTCTGTTTAGGTTCCCTTTGAAAGCAATGGATTTGATGATGAAAGTTTTCTAAACCCCCACCCCCACCCCACACACCAATTCCAAGATGAATTCATTCTCTAGTTCCCTTTTCTTCCCCCTTCTGGGGTGGATGAGCTGTGGCGGGTTATGATATAGAAAAAAATGGATTTTGAGTCCTTTTCTTCAACTTGTAATTGGATTTCGTGCTTTTTGTCCCTTGCAATAATCCATGCGTTGCCTGCCTTAGAAGGATTTCCATAATCAAGATTACTAAATAAAAATGATTAGTAAAATGCATAATCATGGACACAATAAATACAATCAAGACAGTCAAATGACTAGGAAATTTCCCGTTGCTGGTTGTTTTGGCAACATATATTTTTTTCCAACTAACCCAGTAGAAGACTATTTCTATTCAACCATCTATCCGGTTGTCTGAATAATATTAAATTTCAACCAGAATAAGACATAAGCAGGCTCTGGTAACTAACCATTATTAAATAATCTTTTATCTGCATTAAGTAATAACAAAATCCAATCCAGCAAGTCCCTGAGGACCGTGGGAGTTTAACATCTAACTGCAGACATTATTCACTACAAGCACGTCAATTGTCCGTTAACAAACCCAAAAATCTTAAATTAATCTATTGAGTATAACAAGAAAATCTTTAGAGAAACGGATTAACAATTTTAAGGATATGGATCATGTTTACATGTCTGAGTTCAAGGCATCAAGAACTCAGATAATCATTCGTCACAAAACCAGAATTAGCCTGTTAGGCTGCATGAGTGAATTCTGATACTAGACCTACTAAATGGAATGAGAAAACATGATGAACATGTAAGAAAATAGAACACATCACAATATTAACTTTAAAGACTTCTCTGGAGCAAAGATTGTGCTATGGCAGATAGGAGCCAAAATCTTAATTGACATGTTTGAATTCAATCTCCTGTTGTGAAGTGATTGGCTCTTCTGAATTATCTTGAATTCGTTGTTTATTCCAATAGGCACTTCAGGCTATCTGTCACACATGTCAATACAACCTTTGCCAATGTACCAAAGTGCCAGGCCTGTTTCATGATAAAGGATGCAAATCTTTCAGAGTCTGCAGCCAGATGACCTCTTCATTTTGCAGCATATTAACTGAAAATACGGTGATTAAGAATCACATTTTGCACTATTATTATTAAGATGAGAATGCTTAGGTAAGACCTCAGCCCACTGCCTCACCAATAATGAATATATGCAGTACCATTACAAGGAAGCCAAAGAAAAAAATAAACGGATTCTGAAGAAAGAAAAGCCTAAAGAGAACAAAGCCACATATCATGTCTTGAGGCATCATTCATAACAAGAATAAACAGAACAAAATAGAAAAAGGGAAGAATCCTATTCCTAATCCAAAGAGATTCTAGGAATTTATTGCAAATACGAAAAATAGCTTAGTAAAAAATACAGGCCTTATATTGCACAAATATATATAGAATATCCGAACACCAAACAATGAGTGATTCTTGATTTTTCCTGTACTCTGTAATTCAATTGATGATATGCAGTGTCCATAAGATTCCAGATCCCCAAATTCCCCTCAATCACACAAGTGTGTGAACATGCATTTCGTGCATCTGCAAGTATGTGAGTCTGAGAGTGAGACGAGGATAACAAACTAGGAACAAAAACCAATTACCCCGATACATTGTAGCTTGTAAAGATTTTTAGTTCATGAATAATGCCCTCATACAAAACAAGCAAGCACAACAACTCCTACCGAGATTTGGAAATTAAAAAACCTATAAAGCATTACATTTCCAATATTCAACACTCTTTGGTTTTCATCCCTGATGCACTCCTAACTTGGTTTAGATTCCCAGCTCTCTTTCTCCTTTGTTACGATATCATGTAAACAACATTTACTGCATCTCTTGTTCAAGACAACGATATAAGTTCTCGTACAGATATCTACTTCTCTTTTACCTTTGTTGTGATATCATATAGAATCTTTGATTCCAAGATAACTATAGCTTCTCATCCCTCTCTAAACTCCAGAATCACCCACTTCTCTTCCCATTTATTCTTCTCCAGAAATTATGTATCTGCTTCCAAAAGATCAGAAAGATCAATGTTTCTGTATCGACATTATATGTGCAACATGATATCAATTTCTACTCTCCAGAATCACCCACTTCTCTTCCCATTTATTCTTCTCCAGAAATTATGTATCCGCTTCCAAAAGATCAGAAAGATCAATGTTTCTGTATCGACATATATGTGCAACATGATATCAATTTCTACTCAAATTATGGGCTAATTTTATGAAACATTTATGCAAATTTTGAAACGGTTAGGAATATATAAAGCAAGGTATTGTACTTCAAAGATCTTAAATGGAGAATAACGAGGAACAGAGAACATGACAACGATGTTTAAGCAACACTCCACTACAAACTGAACCAGTTTGAGTCGTACAAACCAGTTAACCATTTAAAATACTCATAAAAAAATTATACAATGATAGGGTGGCTTAAGATAAAAAAATGTAAGTATAGAATTGAATGAAAGCAGTAGTGTTGCTTTTAGAAATACAGAATCGTGGATGAACCTAGAGTACCAGTTGACTAGAAATAGTCAACATTCTTATGCTAGAAATAGTCATTGACAGAATATTAGCAGCTTGAAAGGGTATAGTTTAGAAGCAAATCAGTTCAGAAAACCACTGCAGATAAGAACATGATAACTTTCCTCACTCTTACCACCTTAGGTAGAAAGTTAAGCAACATGTGAAGAAAAACTACCAAAACGTTTTTGCAAAAAGAATTAACCAGAAAACAGGTGTACATATTTTAAGGGCAATAACTGTAAAAAACGAACAAAAGAAAGTACCGTTATGGCAAAAGAAGACCACCGGTACAAACTATACTTGCACAAACATCACTGAGACATCATTTATCTTGCAAACGTCCATGACATCCTGAGACTCATTAGTCTAAAACAACTATCATGTCCCAATATGGGATGATTCGTAAACATCAGATGGTAATATAACGTAAGTCCAGAATCCTCAAAGAGGAAATTTCTTACACAAAGGAGTTTAACTACCAATAACCAGAAGCACCCCTAATTGTGTATTTAAACCCCAAAATCGAATCTTTTTCAAGCAGAGATAAATGTACAGATCCAAACTAATAAGAAAAGAGATTTACATATTTTAAGGGCAATAACTGTAAACAATGACCAAAATAACGAAGCTTTATGGCAAAAGACAACTCTTAGTACAAACTATAATCTGTACTAACACCACTTATTGCAAATGTCTACGACATCCCTCAATTCATTAGTCTAAACGAACTATTATGTCCCAACACGGTACATTCCTACAGCCCAGATAATAATATAACTAAAGCCCTAAATCCTCAAAGATGAAATTTCTTACACGAATGAGGTTAATTACCAATACAAGCCTCCATAGTTTTTCATTTAAAACCCAGACTTAATCATTTGCAAGCATGAATATTTGCTTTTGACAAAAAAAAAAAAAAATTGATGACGCAAGAAACTTCCAGATGACTATCTTCACATGATTAATGAGTTCTTCTACCACTTGCTTTACTCAAAGTGGCAAATATTGGATCAACATACTTAATTACTAATTACCCAAAGTCCCAATTCCTCCAATTTTTGACATAATATCTAGTTATAAAAATCTAGCAGAAGCCCCACTATCAATTTGATACCCAAAACCCAATGGCTCAAATAAAGTTGTATCCATCCTCCAATACATATGAAACATCATATACTTGTAGTCTATGGCCCAACTCCCTTAAGTTTCATCCAAGTCAAGCCATCAAAATAAGCAAAAAATATCAGATAAAGCTAATGAAATCCAAAAAGAACTCCACTTTCAGAAAAATACACCAGTGCAAATATTTTTTTCCCAGTAATTCACAAATGCAAATAAAATTACAACTAAACAGGAAAAAAAGGGGCATCTTTTCATACATCTACGAAAATTGAAAACCGACAATGACTCCACCACATCTAAATATATTCACAATATATACAGGTGTGTGTGTTAATCTAAATGTATTTCAAGGGTAGGAATAAAAGCAGCAGAAGCAACGACAGCAGCCTTTAAGGCAGCTGCAGTGAAAGCGGCGGAATGGCCTTCGACGGCTGCCGATATTTGAGGGTGCCGATGAAGAATTGGCTGCAGCTGGTGGAATTTCCATTTGAGCTTGCCGATTGTAGGGTTTGTATGTGTGCTCGTTTTGGGATCGAATATCGATTGAGCAGTACGGAATTTTTTCTGCAGGTATGAAAAAGAGCAACTATCGACACGTTTCTTTTGTTGGTTGAGTGAAACAGCGATTTTAATGAAAATAGAGTTATACTTGTGTCAAGATTAAAATCTCTCTCCTTGGACCTTGAAGATTTTTGTAATACATTTCAATAGATCCTCTGCCTTGTTTGAGATCATAAACTTGGGAGGTGTCGGTGTCATCAAAATATATTGTTTCTCACATTGTTTGTAATACATTTCAATAGTTTCTCACATTGTTTTCATTGTTGAAAATTTGATGTAGTTGTTGATCAGTTTCAGGTCCATAGAATTAATTAACAATCTCATCATCATTGCATTTTCAGTTCTCCATTTTCTGAAAATAAGATTTGTCTCTCGGGGTTGTGGAATATCCCCATTTATATATCTCAATTTGTCTTTTCCTGAGATATATGTGTCAACAACCTGGGATCAAAGTGCATAATTGGTGTCATCCAACTTAATGCGAATCGGTGCAGCAACATATTCGCGATACGGTGGGTTGGTGTCTGGTTTAACATTTGTGTCATTTTGGATGTTAGGTCTTCAAGGGTTGAACTCTCTCCTTAGGGATGCTCTATAAAGGAAGTTCGTTCTCCCATTGTTCTCGATCTCTCTAGTTATTCTTTTCTCTCTTTCTGCTGTTTCACAAAAAAAATAAATGTCTTAGAATCTATGCATTATACCATGAAGAAAAGGTTTATTTCATTGATTTTCTAGAATATAAGAGGATGTTTCACTTGTTTTATAAAAGTTAAAATTCAGATTTTAATCTAAGTCAAAATTAACAATTAATTTTAATCGTACATTTCATGAGCTTTACAACTTTTCAAACTCACATCTCATCTAACTTTTATCAAAATATACTAAAAATCTTATTTTAATCCCTCCTAAACACATACATAACATGTACAAAAAATCTATAGGAACGAATTACTAGTATTCCATAATTAGTAGAACCAGAAATAGAAAATAATCCTACTAAAAATGGAATAGAATCCCTGTAAACTATCCTAGAAAAATATATTAACAACTCACGCCAACAAAAGTAACAAACAACTTCTTTAGTTTTAGTATCATAGCATTTATGTCCCTTTTGAGTGAAAGAATAACACTAAAAAAACACACTTCATTGCTCGAGATCTAATTTACTTTTAAAAGAACCATGCACATGGACAAAGGCCACATAAACCAAACACCTTAAGTGAAGATATGTAGTTTGGGAAATTATTTGGGTAAACACACTCGATGGAGTTTGGAAGTTAAGAACACGTGCGTGCATACGATTTATTGAGCCCTTGTTCGACAACCTTTAATTTAATTTAATTTTTATTACATGATTATTTTCAACTATACATTCAGACAATAAAATATTATACATGTAAATCCACAACTTTTACATTATTTTCAACCACACATTCTCTCCAAAGAAATAAAATATTCAAAACTACGTTTTCAAATTTTTAAGGCTAGGCTAAATAATAAGCTATAAGACCTGCCTCACCCCAAAAAGGTTTAGGTACTCCAATAGTAAATATCAAAGAATGTGCAACTTCCAACAAACGTCAATTTTCTCTTGACAACACCATTTTGTTGAAGTGTTTCCACACATGATGATGTACAATCCCATTAATAGATATAAACTTTCCTAATTATCGAGAGTAATATACTCTTCCTTTGTGTTCGAAGAATCCAAATATAGTTCAAAATTTATTTTTAATCGTGTCATGGAGCTTTTTAAGGTTTTTGAGCTTCTGATTTATCTCTAAGTGAATAGATCCAACAAATCTTGTGTGGTCATCAATAAAAATGATGAACCCAGCACAAAAGTTCGGCACGTGCGGACCAAATGTTGATCGTTGACCATTGACTGTCGACAATTAACGTTCGTAAGAGCGATGTCGTCTATTAATATTTAACTAAATAATATTAAAATTATTCAATATATATGTAAATGCACTAAACGTAAAATTTATATATATATGAAAATATAATTCAATACAACCCAAAATCATCTTGTAAGTATGCCATTCTAACATCATCTCTGATATTAGGATCATATGACTCGATGGAGGGACGTTTTCCTTGATCAGAAATAAGATCATTCACATTAAATTGAGTTTGAGACTTCTTTGTGTTATTTAACAATTCACGTGCTTGATTAGAAGCAGTGGCAGGACTAGATGCTCATCTAGAAATAGAAGAATTAGGTAAATGTTCCATAATCTGCAAGAATCGTTTCAATTAAAACGGTTTCAATTAAAATGGTATCAATCTAATAAGTAATAAATAGTTAAAATTAAAATCACTCCAACAATCCAACACTTGTTACACTTATACTCCAACTGTCCGGTCCGATAATATGCAACATCTAACATCTTGACAAATCACAAATTCATCCATAGTTTCACTTTTCACTAATCACTAATTAGCAATCACTACTTACTAGTGTATAATATAATTCACAAATCGAAGCCGCATCAACTCATATTTCTCTCCTTATAAAACTGTAAAAGGTCAGAGAAGAGCTAGCCTACCACTAATGGGTGAAAAACTGAAATTTGAAATGCTGATCTTCTTAATTCTTGTTGTTTTCTTCAAATTTAGAAATGAATTCACAAAAAAACAAAGAAATGAAAAGAAAGGAGAAGAACTGAAACAAAAATAGAAATGGAAAGCAGGGAAAAAGGCCCAAACTAAAAAAAAGGGCCCAAAATGTGGTCTTCTTCTTGACGTCTTCTCTCCGTAATAGCACCCGGCGCCCGGCGGGATTGAAGACTCCGACGGATCCAGCACGGGCGGCCACATCCCCTAGTCGGGTGCTTGGTCCGCCCCTGTTGGTTCGATTTGTGCTGCCAAAATATGCTTGTAAAACTTTTCCAGTTTTTTTGGTGTTCACTTTTATACTTATTGTGCTTATGGTTTATTTTGTTTTGACATTGAGAGTAAATTATATGTCTTACTCATACTTCTAGACTCAACCTATTCTAAGATATTTAGGGGCTGTTTTGCTTGGTGTACATCAATGGTTGGTAGTTTTGTGATATTAGATGATGTAGCACACAGTTTTGTCATTGATTTTAACAATATTTAAAATAATCAATAACCTCGATTTTTACATCTCACACAATGTAAATCATGATGTACACAAAATTTATATGTAGAATAATTCATTTAGGGGAATGGTATTATTCTTTTGTTGTGCATAAAGAATGTAGAATAAAGTTCAAGAATAATGCTCCTTGGACCGGGGCAATGACAGGATGGTAAGGTAGACAATAATTGAGTGTTGTGATTTTTTTCAAAGCCTCAAATCATGTATTGACATGTGTTCCCCTTTTCATTGAGTCGGTCACTATAGCAAGATTGAAAGTTCTAAACCTTAGAAGCAGATGCGTAATGCCTGAGCAAAATTTACTGCGTTTCTCATTGAGTTGGATGTTTCGTTATGCTATTGAAAACTTACGTCCAAGTGAGAGTACTCTTAGTCATTTAAACACCCGCAGCTCCTTTTAGTACAATACGGTTTTTCCTTCCTACTTAAACCCTTTCGTTGTCTCTTTTTAATCTTGTGTCGATTCAATCCTGTCCAAATCAAAACAATACCCTTGGTGGTTCCCTCCTAGCATCTAGATTGATAAAGTTTAAACTAGCATCATCAATAACTGATGGTTCAATGCAGAATATAACATTTTGAGTGACGAGCTTACTACAGCTACATATTTACAATACCCGATAAGAGTTGTGATTATACACATTAAAGACACTAAGAACAGGGGCGACTGTATAAAATGGAATGAACAGACAACCAATACGGTCATCAAACATGTCAACAGCTAATTATAGGATTCTCAGTCAAGCAATTTGGAATCGAACTTCAATGACATTCTGTTAACGGGGTACTATTAGAAAGAATTGCTAGCAATTTCTTGTCATGTGTTATCTTTCTTAATCTTGTCCAATCTGGTATGTTTCAGTGGATTGTCATACCATTTATATCTACACTCTTTTTATGCAACATAGTATCCCTAGAGCAACCGCACAAGGCTATGAAACAACATTTAGGTACCTTTCTCTACTCTTCATCTTGGCATCAGAAATTAGAAATTTTGTTGGCCTCCTTGACTGAGAAAATTGGTAGGAGACGGCTTCTTTTCACCACCATTGACTGCGTCTGTTGGGTTGTTGCCTCCTTTATTGAGAAGGTTGGTAGGCGAGGGCTCGATTGCACCATTATTGACATCGTCTGTTGGGTTGTTGCCTCCTCGACTGGGAAGATTTGTAGGCAGGGGATCCATTACCACTATCAACAGCCTTTGTTGGCTTGTTGCCTTCTTGACTGGGAAGATTTGTAGGTGGGGGCACCATTGCACCATTATTGACAACGTCAGCCTCCTTGACTGGAAAGATTTGTTGGCGGGGGCTCCATTGCACCACCAGCGTCGGAGGCCGTCATGTTGCAGCGACCACGACGAGGAACTCTGATGGGCTGAAGCGTTATTGCACCACAATTAATGTTGAGACGCTTGTAATATTTGTGAGCCTGACTACCAAGCTGTGTTGGGGTTCTTGACCGGACGACATATTTTGCGATGGCGGTCAATTGACCTTTGCCGTATTCATTGAGCCCTTTCAAAAATAACCTGAAGAAGGACTGCTTGTTGATGTTAGTAATGCCATTGTCGTCACGGAAAGAAAATAAAAATGACAGCATATCTACAACAAGTATATGCTAAAACTGGTGTGATGTTATTCACTGGGTCGGCGAATTGTCATTTTGACATTGTTAACTGAAGGTATAAAAAGATCAAAATAAATAAGATCTTATCCATTGTCCTCTATCGATTACACACTAAACAAACCGATCATAACAAAATTCGATCATAATAAAATTTTATCCATTGTCCTCTATAGTAAATTTTGATTACTTACTAAACAAATCGATCATATGATCATTTGTAAAATATAAAATCATGCAAATATAATTCCTACCAAATAAGAAAGAAATTAAAAAAAATAAATAAAAGAAACGCGTACCAAAAATAATATTAAAAATTAAAATCAAGAAATGATAGAAAATAAAGAAAGCATTTATTTTGCGTAGCAATAGAAAATTACATCAAGATATGATGTTAAAGGAAATCAATCATTATGCGTGACTATAAACATTAACATCAAGAAATGATTTAAACTATAAATGAACCCAATACAAAACAAATATTGATGAATACACACAGATGTATATTATTGCTTGGTTGTTTGTATATAATACCAGTGTTCTACTTCGGTCCAACGTGGCCCGTCCTCATTGACAACTCCACTACTCGACCTGGAAGAAATCTCACCGGAGTGAGTCGAAGTCTCAATTGACTCATTGTGGTTAATCGGATTATTGATCGGGTCTGCATTCACTTCGATATCAGGAAAATCAAAGACAGAGATTAAAGAATCTACAAATAAAGCATTGTGATGGGCCATTGGGCCTTGATATCTTCTGGCGACTTCCTCGGCACCCGACTGGCGAACTTGTCCCAGCGATTCTCAACCTCTTCCAGAGGAATACTATTTTTTGAATAAGCACTCAAAGCTGTCAAAAGTTACCTTGTTGAGCCACAGAACAAGAGAAGTTGGAAGAGGGATGTCACGAAAATATTTTTCGATTTAAAATATTGCAAGTGCATGGTTTGTTAATAAGTAGTAAATGGATTTTGAGTCCAAATATCGTTCCCTGAGATTGTACTAGTTTAAATTCGAATTAATTTAGCCTTAACCGAAACAATTGAAATTCGTGATTTTTCTTATGAATTAAATAATCTACTTATAAATGTAGAACCTAACTTAACTAAAATAAATGCAAGATTATAATTAAATACAAGTTTTATAAAAAAACGATGATGAAAAGCGTACTAGGATTTCGAATCCACTTATATCAATCCACTTTACTCCCGAAACTTATAAATTTGACAATAAGATTCAATTATGAAGACCAATATTCTTAATTTGTTTAACATGTCGAGTAGAATTAAATATATTCATACATGTGACCCGACTATATTGTTATGATGGGTGCGAATATATAAAAATGTATTAAAGATTTATAAATAATTAAAGATTACGTAGAGTATAGCGGTATCTTTATATCCCTTATCGGACTCTACGACGATCAACATTATATCTAACTTATTTTCCATCTTTTGGAGGTAAAACAAATCACAACAAAACTCATACACCTATTGCACATATAATTATAGAGAAAATTAAATCCATGTCAATCATTAAAAAAATAAAATACGTGCTTTAATATAAAAAACAAATAAAATTCAAACATTTAAGGTTCACAGTATAAGTTTCATCGTAATCCTAGCACAAAAATATTTATCAAAAGAGGCTCAGGTTAAGAAGGAGTACAAAGTGATAGAGAATGAAAGAAATTTGTTATATCGTTCTTTTTATCAAAAGATAATTGAAATTACAATAAGCTTTTGAGATTGAAATTACAAGATTGAAGAAATAAAGAAAACTTTAAAAATATAAGGATAATCTTGAAGCTTTCTTGAAAATGTTTTATCTCCCACTTAAACACCTCTTTGAGAGATCCTCAGACTTCAATCTCTTTCACAGTTGAAGCTTCGGACTTGAAATCCATATTGAATTGCATTGAAGAATCTTGAGTCTTATTGTCTGTCATCCCCTTTCGTGCTTTTTGAATTTTAGGCACTTTCTCTAATAAAGTTTTTTTTTATCCTTTTTCGAGTGTCGACAAGGCATGCAAGAAAAATTTATGTGAAGGCAGACACATTTGAAAAAGTAGATTCCTTGAAATTTGAACCCTAATATTTCTTATATTCATCAAGAAAGCTGGATCCATATAGTCATTTTAAATTATTTCTTTGAGTTTCTTCTAATGATATAATCAATATTGTCTAGTCCAAAGCACATATCTTCATTATTAAGAAGAATTATTAGATCTTTTTGAAAAGGCTTTGGCTAAAGAAGCAATTTTCTCCGAAATAGCTTGCAATTCTTTCGAAGTCTTAAATTGATTGAACATAGTCACTAGCCTTGATTTTTCATCAAGAAAGTCAGTGTCTATCAAGTTCCTTTTTTGATAACTTTGGGACACCAGCATTTCGTTGCTCTTGAATCCATGAATTTCTGCTTTATGGGAGCAATTTATTTCGTGGATTTTTGACCACCATTTTATTTTGAGTCTCCGAACAAGTCTTTTGACATTATATTCAGAGCTAGTATTTTGAATAATTTGACAGTCTCAACAAAAGATCCATGAGACTTTAAAATTATGACCAACTTGAAAGAAAAGGTTTTCTTGAGGCTTTAAAAATGCTTTTGCTTTTTTTTGAAATGTTCAAATCCTTGACGAGTAAGACTGGGTAAAATACTTTCGTCAAGTCCAAAATGCTCGAACTAGTTTTGAAACCATTTTGAAAAATTTGAAGCACAATTTTGATTGAAAACGATGAACCAAGGGTGTGATACTGGTCTAAAATAAAAAAAAACATTAAACTAGGCATCTTGGTAAATAATTGAAAAGAGATTCAAATGAATTTTCTTTTGAAAGACACATTCTTTTCTCTTTTCATGGGTCTTGTCCACAGTCTTCAAAAGACAAATACCCTATGGATTGAGATTAAAGAAAAATCAATATAATTTTTCTTTTGGGGGTTTTGAGTGTAAGTTATTATGGTTGATTTTGATTTGATAAGGATGGCTTTATAATAAGAACTGGTTGATTTTTTTTTTTTTTTGCATAAAATGAAATTTGTTAGGAAAAGGTTATGAAGACATTCTTCAAAGAAAGAATATCTCTGGATCCATGATGTGTCCATTTTAAAAACGGGGATTTAAATAGATTTGGTAAAATAAGGAAAGGCTGAAGGGGGATTGATATCTGGTAGTTTTTCAGATCCAATCTTAATGGCCTTTCTATAATTTGAAGGTTTTTCATAAGAGGTTCTCTTACTTTGATGTTTTTGTAAACATTATAGATTTTTTTTGAAAAGAGGAGCACATAGGATCCTATTCTTTTTAATAAAGTCACTCACATAATTGACACACCCTAAAAATCTTTGTAGACTATTTTTATCTAAAATTTCATCTGGAAACTTATCCGTGAAATTCAAACTTCTTTGAATAGGGGTTAAGGTTTCTAAATGAATGTTTTGTCCAAGAAACCTAATGCTTGTTTGACATAAATCAACTTTATTAGCAGAAACTGCTAAGCCATTCTTTTTGATAATATGAATGAATGTATTAATATGTTTGAAATGTTGTTCTATATTTTCAGAAAATATGAGAACATCATCGATGCAAACAATAATGAAATTTTGAAAACGATTGAAAATATCATTCATAATTTTTTGAAATTCAGAATGAGTATTTTTTAGATCGAATGGCACGACATTCCATTCATATTGACTGAAAAGAATATTGAATGTCGTTTTGTGTCTATCTTTTTCTTTAATTTGAATCTGACAAAATCCTGACTTTATCAAATTTTGAGAAGATAATTGCTTCGAATAACGTGTTCAAAATGTATTTCTTTTGAGGTAATGGATATCTTATCCATTGAAAAGCTTTGTTGAGGGGTTTATAGTTGATGACTAAATGCGGAGCACCTTGCCAATCTCAGCAGGATTATTGACATAAAATGCTGAACAGTTCCAAGGAGATTTACTTGGTCGGATTAACCCTTTATTAAGTAAATCTTTCATTTCCTTAGTGCAATGATCAACTAATTTTTTTTTTAATTGAATAGGTCGAGATTTTGTAGGAATGCTCGATTCATGAAATTTGAAAATCAGGAGTATAAGAAAAATAAAAGACATTTCTTTCTATCCCGAAAGACATTTGGAATAGTTGAACATATTTCATTCTCAACACACTTTTGAAAATGAGATTTTTTTTTCAATAATTGAGGGGTGTTTTAATTGTTCCTCAATTCTTTGAAATTAATTTTTTCTTTTAGAAATTGAATATTTTTTCTTAAAATTAATATTATTAATAATTTTTGAAATAGATATTTCTTTTAAAGTATTAACATCTTAGTAAGAAGTGGAATTTGTAAATCTGAAAATTATTTCTTGACCAAAAATATTCATTTTGGATCAATTTGAAATGGATAAATTTTAACGATAAAAGGAGTTTCAAGAAGTATTTCTTGGCCGAAATCTTGGACTAAATAAAATATATTTTTGAAACAAATTTTGAATTACAAACATGAGCTTTTGAAAGCTTCACACCGCTGGCACCATAAAGTTGTTTAGTGATTTTATCGAAGTATTTTGTAGGTATCAATCATTCCCTAATGCAGTTTTGATCTGTACCAGAATCAATTAAGACTCTAGTATGAAGTTTGAATTCTTTATTGACTACAATAGTCTTATTGCACTACCATTTCTAAAGTTGAATACAATTAATAATATTAACGTTTTCTTCTTCAATTTCAGAAATAGTAGAAGTTCCTAAAGTTTGAGAAGTGATCTCTTTTTTTGTCAGAAGAGTCTATGTCAGTAATGATTTTATTCTCTTGTTTAGTTTTTAAGAAAACAACTTCCATTCTATATCTTTCATTTGAATTTTAAGAGTAGAAATTTGATATTTCATCTCATTGATTTTTTATCTTAAATCAGAACTAGATGATTTTGAGGATTCCGCTTTGAACCGATTCATTATGCCTTGCATACTGTATGGTACAGCTGAAGATTTTGATGGTAAAAGAGAGCTAAACTTTTTCTTAAGTTGAGGGTTATTAATATTCTTAACTCTCTCTTGAATAAGTTCTTCTTTGGTAAGAATATGATTTTACAACAACAAATATCTTTACAGTGACTTGAAGAGGAAGATAAATCAGAACTAGTTTCATTATTAGAATTTTCTTGATGTTGATAAACTATTTCTAAGTATGATCCAGAAGAATCATCTTTTGAAGAATTGAGTAAATTGAGAAAATCAATTTTAACATCTTCATCAATTTGAAGATTGTTAATCTTTCCCTTCACAGGACATTTATTAGAATAATGTCCTGAATGTTTGCAGTTCCAACAAGTAACATTTGAATCATTTGAAAAAAAATTCTTTGAAAATCGTTTTTAGAAAAGTTATTTGTATAAGAAGATTTCCTTCTTTTTGAAACATTCTTTCCTCATATGAAAAGGAAAAATCTTCCTTTTTAATTTTGAAGAAGGATGAGTAATTTTCTCAAAGACGTATTGTTTATATAATCATCTAAGTTCTTTACGACTTTCAGATTTTACTGGTTTCAATTTGGCTTTGAGTTTAAGGTCATTACAAAGAGCTAATCCTTCTTTGTTGACAAAATTGGTAATGTCTTCATATGTAAGATCTGCATATGAAATAGTATCTTTATTTTGTGTTTTGATAGAATTTCGAACTCTTTCAGCAAGGAGTTTCGAAAGTCCAGATATAAATCTTTCTTTCCAATAAGATTGATTTCAATCTTCAAGTAGTAAGACACGAGTTAAAAACATGTCTTTATACCAACAAAAATCATGAAATATTAGACAAATGAGATTCATAAGAATATCGGATTCTCTATTGAGTATCTCAACAGGAATTTTGAAAACATGTTTGATAATACTAAAGACAAGAGTAGCGAAGCTATCCTTTTCTCCTTGATCATTAACAGCTTCATAAATCTCGTCTCGTTCTTCTTGAAGAAGGTAATTATACCTTGGTTGTCCATTAAATCCTATAACCAAATTATTGGTTGCGGGTTTAAGACTAACACCTTTGGCGCCATATGCTTTATAGCACGTAGATATAGTTTCCATTGATTGAATGATTTGATATTAAGTTAATCCATCAATATTCCTTTCAACAATGGATTCACCATCATAGATTTTATTTTTTTATTTTTTTTGAAATTTTGCCTTTTCTTCAAAAAGCAAATAAGGAGAAGTATGCTGAGGATAATATGGAGGGATTTTTGAATATTGATTCTTTTGACCTTTTAATTTATTGATATGAAAAGTTTCATCATCAACCAATTGAGCCTCAAGATTGTCAATAGTACAGTTGATATTTTTTTGAATTAGAGGATAACTTAGATAATGGAGTAGTAAGTTCTTCTAGAACCTTAGTTTCATTATCTAGTTTTCCTAATTGAGGAATCATGCTAGGATGATGAGGTTTGAATAAGGAATTAATAGGATTTCTCCCTTTTTCAATAATTTTTGAAGAAGATGCCTCAAAATCAAAATTTATTTCAATTTTATTGAGTTGAGAAACTTAGATTGTAGAACAAAATTAGTATAAAGTTTTGAACTTGAATATTTTTTATATCTTTGGCAACGACTTCAGAATCATCTAGTCGTTCAATAGGTATCATTTTGAGAGGAGAGATAAGAACTTCAGTGACAACTATTTCTTGCATAGGAGAATAAATACTTTAAAAAGTTTCACCCTTAGGTGCTTTCAAAGTCTTTTTTGGAGTTCCTTTTTATTTTTTTTGTAAACCTGAAATATGCCCATTCAGAAAAAATTAAATCTTCTAGGAAAGCTTCATACTCTTCCCAATAAGACTCAATTTCATCTTTTGAAATAATCTTCTAAAACTTTTGACATGAGGAGATTGATTAGTTTTAAATTCAATTCTTTTATCAATTTTGGAAGAAATAACATTGCATTGCTAATCTAATCTTTCCGAGGGAGGTAACATATCTGACGAAGTGGGTGAACCAAGTTGTTCTGATTTTATTTATCAGTATTGTTGTATTTAGGTTTTAAAATATTATGATTAAAATCATCTTCTTTTAAAGAAGATGTTGAAAATCTAACAGATTGAAAATTATTAATCTTAGATCTTTGATCAGATCTAGAAGAATAATATCTTTGAAAAGTATTTGAAGAAGAGGATTTGTCAAAGATTACTTTAACATGACCATCACGAAATGAAATAATTTGAATTGGGATTCTCCTAGTAGGAGTAGGGATAGGATTTTGAGCATTTTCGAAATTTCATTCTAGTCCTCTAGATTGAAAATTGCAAGGTATTCTCTTAGGAATCAATATATTTGAATGAAGAGGATTAACCTCTACCAAAAGGCTTTCATCTCTTAGAGAATATCGAAAAGCACATATGTTGAGTTGAGTGTTCATAAACTTGTAATATATCATATATATTGAGGCAAAAGCTTTTAAACGATCATCAACATCAAAATTCTTGGTTTGAATATGAAGATTAAGAGCATTAAGAATAACTCCATCTTGAAAATTTATTGAAAAATTTGGATAACAATTTGAAAATATTAGACCACTTTCAATATTAGACTCGAGTATAGACAATAATAAATTTTCAAATCTTAAGTCTCTTATCTCTTAGAGTTAAGAGAACATGAATGTCTAGACCTAGTCTAAATAAAGGTTTGACAACAATTTGAACAAGACCCACGTGAAGATATTTAAATTTCTTCCAGTAAGCTTGAATAGCTTCTTTTGAAAATAAATTTATTGTAACAATGTGATTCTTAATAGCAATAGTTTGCTTAAGAGTTTTGATAAAACAATCTTGACGAAACTCAAATCTGCCTATTTTATAGATAGATTTTTTTAACTTCCTTTGAAATAGTCCAATCTTGAAGTTTTTGCTCTGTTTGAGCTATTTGAAGTTCATAAGAATTAAATTATTTGATGCAGATACAAATGTATGATCTTGACTAAGTTCTTCGTCATCATTTGGAAAAATGTTTGACAAATTATTATGTCTACTATTTGAACCACTATCTTTTCTAAATCAATTTGACATAAAAGACATATTTGAATAGAAATAAAATAGATTAACTTAATCCTGTAGACACAATGCTAGCCCGTTTAATTTTTTTAATTTCCATTCTATTTCCAATGGTCAAAGTTTCGATTTGACTCCAATTCACACCTCTTCCTGCCAACAATTTTGTGCCAATCAGGAGTCAAAATAGACAACAAATTCTTTTCAATTTCCAAAGTATAGTGTTTGATCCCCAATATTGCATCAAATAGCCAATTAATCCTTATTTCTTTCCCATTAAAGAATTCCATAATTAAAAATAAAAGAAAATTAACCCAAATTAAGTAGAAATTAATAATTTGACGACATAAAAACTTAGTAATTAGTCCGATAAGTGCACAAAACATACTTGTCAAGAGATAATCTTAGACTAGCAACTCTAATTGTTCTATGAAGGGCTGATATTGATAATATAAGGCTATATCATTAAATGGTATGTCATTTGATGCCTGGAAAACATGATTTCCTGTATAAAATAATTTTGAATTTCTTTGACTGGTTGGTTTGCCATGTAATTTCCAGCGCATGTTATTACCACGTAATAACTTGTGCGCTACTTCAGTTCTCCAATCTTTTCATGGTAAGTTCTATCGTTAGTATTTATACTCATAACATAAGAATATAATGTTTGTTTGCCTCAGTTTTTTCCATTGCTAATTATGTCCCAAAATTATTTGTTTATTAAATAAATAAATATATAAGATTTTTGCAATAGGATTAATGGTGAGATTTACCAAGAGATTTATTACATCCACGTTGACTGACTTCAACAATAATGATAAATTTGCAACAAATTACCTCCAAGGAAAATTTCGTCAATCTCTAATTATTTTCTTATGCTACTGCTTTAAATTTATATCTTTTTTTTTTTTTTTGTGGAGTACTTCCATTTCTTGGCAATTTCCCATTATTATTAGTAAATAATTTTGTTAATTTGGATTGCGTTTAATATTCACCTACGGATCTGAAGATTAAAACCATGAAAATAAATAATTTCAACTAGAAACATTATCTTTTATTAGAATAGTAATGGATGATAAGAATAATTTGCTGGTTTTCGTTCGCCGGGGCCACAGAGAATTTCAAAGGTGCATTTGCTTTTATTTGGTCCAACATCTGCACAGTCAATACTAGAAGGCAGCACTTGATTTCCTTCATAAATAGCCATCACGAAGAAAAAGCACAATGCTCGTCCACGAGCACCACATTTACCCTCCCTCGCAATGGAAAACGGGCAATACTTCCGTCCTGTCACTATTAATAAATGTAGCAAAACTTAAATACAAAATATAGCATCAACACACGTAACATTTTCAAGAAAATTAAAGAAATGTTAGGTACCTAGAGATGGAGCGAAACATGTCAAAAAAATTGCCAGAGAAAGAAAGCAAATTACAATTTTGCTATTCATCATCTTTGATTTCTTCACGTTTAGTTAAAAATACAAATCTTATTTCTCTCTAGACGATGAGTTGTTTGTGAGCAAATGTGAGTCTCTTTTATAGCGATCATGATAATTTAGGGAAATGTCTTCAATTGAGATTATGATGGATTTTGAAAATCCTTATAATTTTATGCGTTTTCCATTTAGATTTTAATGAATTTCAATGAAATCCATTAAAATCTCTTATGACATTTGTAGAAATCTATTCAAACCAACGAAATTCATTAGGATTTATAATATTTTAAAATCTATCAAAATCTTAGTTGAGGATATATAATTTTGAAAATTCAATTTGGACATAAGTAAAACAATGGCAATTATCAGGTTTATGAAGCTCTTGTAGTTTTTTTTATTACAATTATTTTGCTTGTGGTATTTTTGAAAATGTTTTCTTTTAATTATGTTTCATATCATCAAAGTTTGTGCAGTTCTATCCTACAATCAAAAATGGGAATTGAGTCTTATTATCTTTTAATTATTTTCTTGCACTTTAAGTCATTAGGGAATGTTTAGTCTTCAATTAGTATTAAGACTTCTAATTTGCATAATTATCTTTTGATTTTTTTTTTTAATCTAGAGTTAGTCATTATCTAGATTTCAATCATTATCTAGATTTTAGTTATCCCCTTAAATATAGAATTAAAAAAGATATTAATTGATGAGATATTCTCTAATTTCATAAATTATTGATATTTGATATTTAAATCAATGAGTCCAAATTCTACATATTCGTGTGTGAATCAAATAAATTTTTAATGCCTAGATTTTTAGTATTTTTAGAAATCAACAGAAACTAGAAGGTGACCTTGTTGCGATATTTTTTTGGAATCAATGGAATTATGATAACACGTTTGTTTTCTTTCATTTATTTTATCGCTTCCTCCACCCTACATCCAAAGCTAAGGTCCAAAAGGAGTGAGATGAGAAGGCTCAGAGTTACAAAGTTCAATATGTCTACAGAGCTGAAATTGACAAGGAAATTCGCCAAAATGTTTCAGTATTTTGGGAATAACTTTTGCTATAAATGTCCAAATAAGGTGATTCTTGAATCTATGGACACATAAGATACGATGCTAGGGTTCATCTCTTGACAACTCTTCCCAATTAATCTCAATCAAGGAGAAAATTAGGTGACAATATTTGGGTCCAAAAAATGGCGTTTCTACTCCAACCATGCACACCCAGCTCCTATAACTGAAGGGGTATTTGGGCCATTCAAGACACAAATTCAGAGTAGCCTTATAATTTTCTCTTATACTTTCTTGTTGAATTTGTGAAAATGTTTTGTACGCTAGGCGAGAGTTCTTAGCAAGTCCAGAGATGATCTTCTCCAGGAAGTTTTTCTATATCTCTACTTGTGTGTGGGTGCGTCCTGCGTACACAAATATCGAACCAAATTGACCAAAAATTGGCTCTTTAGGAGGGCCTACGTGTTGCCAATTCTTTTGCTTTCACCAACTGATTTTTAATTTCTGAAATTGCTAAAACTCCAATGATTATTGCCATTAACATTTGAAACGGTTGAAACTCCAATGGTTATTGTCATTGAGTTAATGGACAGATTTAACTCGTCATTACTGGAGTTAAGTCTATATGAACTATTCCAGACAAGAATAATACATTGTCTGCATTACAGTTTCAAAACACACGAAATATCTCTATCTGCATGTGAATTGTCTTCGGTCTACATACATAATTTACTGTCTGTCAACGTCTTTGATGGTGATATTGTTCAGATTTTAAATCAGTTCGTTGCGATAGAATCTGCACTGCTCGGGCTCTATTAGTTTACTGTTGTATCCTGGGAAACAGACGCTCAAATTAAATCTCAAGCACCTACGGTGAGGGGACGAATCTGTTTTAAGGAAACTGTGTTCACACATACCTCGATTTTTATAGTTCAATTGAATTTTTATTCTCTACTATTTAGAATGTTTGTTCTATTTTATCGTGATTTATATAACTTATTTTGTTTGTTGTGATTAGCAAATTATTTAATCTACTATATCTTAACTATTATTCGGTAAATTATTATCTACACAATAAACTGCATATCCGTTATGTTAGTTGCATATACGTTATGTTAATTACATATTTGGTAAGTTGTATATACGGTATGTGTTGTAAATCCGGTATTTGTTAAACCGGTATTCATTCACGAATATTTTATCGAACACAAAGTTTATACATTATCGTATGATTAAAATTCGTTTATCATTCTCGGTTCTTATAACCTAGTGATTATGACTTTAGTTCCATATAAATTTAGTCATGCTATCTTTTATGTGATTCTTGTGAAATTATAAATGTTATTGTTTGTTATACAGTTTATCTTTTTCTGCATTATTGTCAATTGATATATTGTTGATATTGAATTACTTATAAGAAATCTTGAATGTTTTCAAAAGAAAAGTGTGTATTTATATCAATTTATATTTATTCTAGGATCGATTTTTCAAATAGATATTTTTCGGCTGTGTTTTGAATGTGAAACTTTCAATTTAGTTATAAATCTGACGGAATAGATCTATGAAGCAAATCGTGATTCCATTGTTTCTTCCATTATAACACTTCCTCGTGAGATCGACACCTTTAATCTATATTACAGTATTAAGGGGGTGTTTGATGCACATTATTGAGAAAAAATGCATTTCATTATGTGATATGATGCAAAATATGTGGTTAAAAATAAAAAAAAAAGTTTTGGATTTATGGGTAATATTATTTTATTAAAGAATGTGCGGATGAAAATGAATTTTGAATGAATAAATTTTGAGAAGAATGTGGATCAAACTGGGGCTAACTGTAGTATGTTCTAAGCATGATAAAAAAGAAGACATTTCCAACCTGTAGCCAATTGGAAAAAGTTAGACCAGAAAAAGGGACAAAGGCAGCCTTGACCCATGAATAGGTCCAGTCCAGCATTGTATTCCAAACTGAATAAGTACAGTGAAAAATTCTAGCAAATCTTTCCTTCTAAGAAGACCAATAAGTTTCCTGTAGACAGAAAGTTTCAGTCTTTTCCATCCTTATCCTCTCCAAATACAGCAAATCAGATAGTAAAAAAACAACAACAAATGAATAGAAATGTCCCATTGAAGTAGAGAGAATTATAGAAAAGTTTCTCAAAATTTGTCCCCATGAAGATAGCAAATTGAAACAAGCACCCTAAAATGCAGATTATAGTCTTCCAAAACGTCATTATTTTCTCGCTCAACTTCAAGAAAGATTAATGACCTAAGGACGGAAACAGTGAGATCATTACACGAACTTAGTTAACTACTTAATGAACCAAAAAAAAAAGACACTCAGCAATACTACAAACACAAACAACAATTGTCGTCGGAGAACTACAGAAAGGAAATTGATGCCTATCTGCTTAATAAAACTTACACTCTAATATTTCTGGCAAGTAATCTATGCTCTAATGGGGTTTCTTCAGGTCGCGAATGGCCTATGGCCCCAAAAGACAGATTATTATAATTCTTCTTCCATGAATGTGTGCTAGTAAATATATGAATACTGTGGTACAAGCTAATTGTTGTTGAGCTAAAACTAACAGCTCAGACAATTTTTACTAGCATCTCGACAACAACTTGCCTCCACTTAACATAGTATAGAAAGAGTAGGGAAAAATAAAATCAAGTTTGGGAAATTGGGAGACAAAGAAAGTACAAGTCTTAATCTAAATAAATTTGAGACTCGTTTTTTTTCTTCCTGCAATTCCATTGGATCCAGAGATTTGTTCTTAAGGGTCAGGAATTCAAAACAGCTATAAGCTTTTTCTAATTCTCCATTTCCAGAAATATATTTTGTTAACCGAGCTTCTCTAAGTCGAAGCAAAGAACATATCTCAACCATATAAAATATAATTCCTTTTAATTATCTTCAACTGGTATCACCTACACTAGTTAGTGTATGAGCTCATTTCTTATTTTATTCGTTCTTGTATAATGCATCTATCTTAATATCTTCATCTGTGCTACGCTTTATCTTAGGGACATTTTTGTCCTTTAATGGTCAATTCTTACAAGAAATTTGACTTTTATTGACGAAATTTCTGTCTTCAAAAGTCTCTCGACGACCATTTTTCGATGAAACAGCCTAAAAGTGACTTTTCACGATAAAAATAATTGTATTTAAAAGTGAAACTTTTTGCAGTGGATGATCAGTATCATCAATCATAGGTAGAAAATAGAAGAGCAAAAAACATTGGAACAAGTGGATCAAATAAAGTTCGAATGCTCAAGTCTTTATTATCTTTGTGGTTGTTCCTGTTTCATGACGCCAATCGGCTGAGTCTGTCTTAATATAGCACGTGCTATATCAATTTCTACGTTAAATAATTTCTAAAACAATCTATGCCAAAATAACAAAATGAAAAACACTAGCACATTTGCGACAGAATGAAGGCGGAAACAAAGTTAGTCAAAGATTTCTTAGGCACAAAAGAAGTTAGAAACTGAAGTATTAACTCAAACAAGATCAGAATGTAAAACTGAAAACACATAGGAGGGACTCTAATAATTATTTTTTAGAACAAGTGTGATTAGTCCCATCTATGTTTCCGAGAATTGAGACAAGCAAAATATTTGTAAAAGAAGTGTCTAATTAGCAAAAGAAGCCAACATAAAATTTGTAAATTCTAATTTGTGACCTGTTACCAGGTAAACCTATTGGATTCACATATTAGCGTGGGAGCCAGTTTCTTGGAAGTCACTGCACAGATCAATCAGGGACCAGTTCCATATATCAAATGACCAATCCAGGAATTGGCTACAGCCATTGTATATATTTTTCACCGGGTTATCACCATTTGTGCTAATTATTTCTTTCCAGATTATCAAATGTGATCATGCCACTGATGGGGTACCGAATGAAAATACATAATAAATCATACAAATAATAATGTTAATTTTCTTTCATTCCTTTTCATATTGTCAATTCAGTGGGAAAGAGGGTCATGGTGCACGAAAATGCTATAGGCTTTGTCCTCAATGGTGACATATTCTGATGGCTGACCATAGTACTGTTTACCGCTCTCAAACTGGTTGTTGGCTCATGGATTCTGGGGTGTCTCATCCTATCACAGGTGACTCTCGGCCTTGTCCATCCACCAAAAATACGACTACCCCGTTGATGTGGTAACTAGCGAAGGTTCAGGTCTTTCTATACCTGATGCTGATTCTACTACTTCTCAAAATATATTGCATGTTCTGTCCATTCAAAAGAATTTAATCTCTGCTTCTAAATTTTGTAAAAGTGATTTTAGAACAGTGATTTTAGATGTACAAAAATAAGCACACCAAACTCCAGTATAATTGCAAGTGTCAACAGTTTGTACCTGTTCAAATATAAAAATGGGGGGTAAAGGAAAATATGACAGGATCAGAATAAGATGACCAGATATACAGCAAAATATAGCGCAACAATAATTCTAGCAATATCTAAAGCTGTAGCATAAATATGAACAGGGTGAAGCATCATTGCTACTTGTTGTTTGGGGACACTATAAATCCTGTGCAGCCACAAATAAAAAAAAAACGAAGACGACAAAGATTAATGACAAATTGTGTTTCTGGCTCGATATTTAGTTGAAAACAAATTATGAGAAGAAAGACGAATCTGACTAATGAGGTCTGGAAGATTAAGTTGGCAGAGACTTTGAAATCAGAAAAAAGGTTTGTGGAGAGTTTTTTTTTTTTTTTTTAAAGGATAGAAAACAAGCTCTTGATGTCTTTAACTGAGGTCCCAAGCCAGACCTTTTTAATGGAAAGATGGTGATAGTCTTGCA
>CAIGRP010083334.1:0-31382 GCA_903798385.1 Fraxinus cuspidata
TGAATAACATTATAGTTGGCGGCTGCCCCGTTCTCTCCCGTCCCCTTCCCTCTCCTCTCTCACCGTTTCTTCCCCTCCCCCTTCTTCTTGCTACTTAATTCTTCTATATTCTACATCATAAAGTACCAATAAAAGAACTCCTTCCACCATGTTGAGAATTCGCTCCACTTCACCTCCAAAGTCAGAATGGCCTGGAGTATCAATGATGTTAATTTTTGTATCATTATAAGTAATTGATGTATTTTTGCTAAGAATTGTTATTCCCCTTTCACGCTCCAGATCATTTGAATCCATTATCCTCTCTTGTACATATTTGTTGTCACGAAACACCTGCACAGAAAATTTTCGTAGAAATTAGCTTCCACACTTCAACCAGATCACCCTAACGGATAATGAACTGTTGGCAAAATAACATTTCATACATTATTAGTGGCCATGATAATTTTAAAGGAAAAGACATTGTCAATTTACCCAGAATCTCACCGTTTAAATCAACACTCCGATAACCTTTCTATACTTACTGAACAAATGTTAAAAACTGTATCATGTTAAAAAATCATCAGGAAATCACTAATCACGTGAAGCAATATTTTGTCTACAAACTATTGATTACTACTTATCTAATTAATTCCTTTTTGTCCAAACTTACTAGATCATTGGAAAAAATTCCACGAAATGAGTGAAATTAAAAGATTTTAAAAACGACCTATCAAAAACAAAAAATGATTCTCATAATGGTCTCATCTTAAAGCATGTGCCACCTTTGTTTCGTGTTAAAGACTTATTCGCAAAGGAAACAAATAGCTAGAATTTCCGAAATACCTACTTTTGCTTGCTTCAACATTGAATCCACCAGTGTCGTCTTCCCATGATCTACATGAGCGACAATTGCTATATTCCGTATGTCATTTCTCCTCATTAACTGGCCCTTTTTCTCTGAAGCAGAGTTAAAAAAACAGAAAATCAGAATCCAAACTTAATATATGAATCGAAGTGACATGATTTCTTTTATACTGTGCTATAAGAAACATGTTTGAGAGAGAACACGAATAGAACATATATTAGCAGTTCACCACGCAAAGAAAAATGGAGAACATGAATTATATGAGTTACAAATGATAGTCTTCAAGATCCCACTTAGCCATCAACATCACAGAAAATCGAAATGCAATATCAAAATCCTCAAGGCCAGAGCAAGTAAAATATTCATGTAGGACGTTGTAGATTTCACATTGCACTTAGATCTCAAACTAACAAATGCTCATCTGGCTAAGCTTACAAAGGAGTAGGTTTAAAGTAAGTTTTTGTTTCCAAACATTTAAATATGTTACCTTTTTTCTTATCTTTGAGTAAACAATGTTACCATTTTAAAAGTAAATCATATGTTTGGATAATTAGTAGCTTAAAAGTAAATTTGCATAGTTTTGAGCAAGGCAAAACCTACTTTTATTTCCTACGTTGACCTTAAAACTTACATAAATACTTATAAACTTTTAAGCTTAGAAAACGTACTCTAATTCAGCGGTCGAAGGGTACTTGGCTTTGTATAAAAACATACATTTTTTGACCGTGGAGCTGTAAAGTTGAATAATCCAATAGCATGCCCTCACTTACACTACGAAATCACCACAGCATAATTACAAATTCACACATACCACCCAAAAGAAAAAAGGAGGTCATTCACGTTGATATAACAAGTAGAAAATAGGTGTAAATGAATTTACCAGGCCACAAGAAGTACAAATTCTGAAGCATAATTAACACAAAACAAGTGTAAAAGACCCATAATTTTCTGAGGCTAGAAATAACATAAGATCATATTAATACAAATAAAACAAGTATATGTTCATACAATCCATTTACAAAATATTTTTTGCCTGTGGCTGTGTCAGTAGCTTGAGAAACTGAGCATCTGACAGAATTACGAAATAAGATTCTCGAACTAACATTAAAACTCGATTTCGAAACCAAACATAATTTGCACCCAAAAAAATCTCTTTTAAGCCCAGAAGAAGGAAAATTATTAACAAAATTTCTCTTTTTCGCTTCAACGTTTTTTGACGATGCAGATAAATTAGAAGTGAGAAGGCGAGTACGTAACTGTGACCCAATAGCCATCTCCATTGCTTCTGTAAAACTCTCACACTCACTGTGTGTGTACTGGGAGGGAGAACTGGAGAAAGGGGCAATGGCGGATGGTGTTGCGTTTTGAAGTTGAAGTGAGGCGCTGTAACAAGAATAGTAGAGGCAGCTGTCCATTTGAATTTATTTTCGTGGGATTGTTAGAGCATTGAAGTAATTTTGGTGTAAGTCCGGCTGTGTTTGAGCTACATTATTTTGGAAGAATGTACTCTGAAATAGTAGATTGATAGATAATGTGTTGTTGAAAAATAAGAAAAAGTTATTGATGTGATAAAAATATTATTTTATTAAAAAATGTGTAATTGAAAATAAGTAGAAGAATGATAATGAAAATTTTAATGTATACTAAACAGGGCTTAGTTTTTTTAAAATTACTTTTGCATTCTCATTTACATTTCATTTTAAGTTTGGTTCCAATGAAAACATTTAAATTTCCAACTAATTTTATAATGTGAGTGGACAATTTCATTTTGCTCGTCTTCACAAAGAGTCATTTCTTCTTTGTGAGCTAATTTTCTTGTTATTCTTCATAACAAGAAGAAAATTTTTTACGAGTGGAACCACATTTTCATTTCATTAGTCAATTGTAAAAACTGATAAATATGAAGATAGAATAACTGTCTTACTGAATTTTAGTGTAGAAAATATTGAAAGAGAAAATATTTTCATAATTATCACATTATATCCACCAATTGCTCAATCAAGCTTTTGTCTATTATGGGAAATTCTCTACTACTATTCATGTCAATGCTCTAATACCCACGTCAATTATGAACCAAACTAGATCATCTTCATTATCTTGTAGAATCATATCAATTTTGATTTTCAAAAATTCGAGAAATTTGACCAGATTTATGAAAACCTTCTTCAATTTTGATATTTTTTGCAAACATAATCTTTAACAAAGTAATTATGAACTTGTTCCCTTTAAATATTAAAAAAAAAAATCTTGAAGGACTCTTTTGGGTTCTCTTGTTCGGTTATGCTGAGTTGAATAATGAAATAATTATCATTATGACGATAGAACATTTGTGATGTAACATTTTATGTAGAATAATGAAATTAGACAGTTTAATTTTTACGAGAGATAGTGAGAAAGAGAAATGTAAGAAATAATGGGTTATCACATCATCGATATTTCATTATCGTGATAATAAATAGTATTACTCTGCTAAGTTGGGCACTTGTGTATTATATTATTGGCTGTAAAAAATAGTGGAAATTACTGCCAATACATCATATTTGATAAAATAAAAATAAAAAAAATGCTTTGTAATGTTTTTTATTATTATATTACTTTAAATACGATAGTTAAAAGAAGAGAGAGAGAGAGAGAGTCACTTCACTCCTAAGTGATAATCAATTTGGAGCTAATCTTGATACACCAAACACGCCCCTAACACAAATAAATCAAGTCAGAATTCCCTAGTTTTTTACTATTCATATTCCCAACCATCTAGAATCCAACACCACCAAATAAACCAATCTTGTGTCATATTCAAATCTTATTCTAATCCTTCAAAATCTTTTATGTATTTGTATCTTGATTTTCAATATAAGCGGTGATTAGGGTTTATTCTCCATTATATAAACCATAATCGAAGATGTAATATCAAATAATCGTTGTTTTTCAAAATTTTATCCACAATACGGATTTCACCTTTTTACAATCGCGAATTTCTTTTTGATGAATAGATATAGAATAAATCAAAGAGAGTGTGAGTAAACCACACACTAGCCTGAAATTCAGTTGCCTACTATGAATTTTTGAATTGTGTAATGAATTTTGAATGGGCATTGAATGTAAAGCTTAATATCAAGGTAATATAAAAAAATATCAGTTACAAAAGACTATTTGACATCTATATTTGGTATAAAGTAATTCCTAAAATAATAATCAATTCACACAGTGTTTTATAAATTATAACCATCACATAATATATTTTGAAATTTTATTTTATAACGATGTAAAAATGGATTTTTCCGCCTTAAATATATGTTCAAAGCCCATTTAAGAACTTTCTAGTCTGGGCTATTTGTTTTCTTCGAATTTATCTTAATTAAGAACATGTTTGAAAATCATTATTTTAGAAAAAAAAATGAGTTTAGAATAGTAATTTTTAAGAGAATATGTGGTTAAAAAGTAGAAATTTTTTTTTTATATAATATTTTACGATGTAAATGTGTGGTTAAAAATGATGATGTAGCAAATCATAAAATAAATTAATAGGTGTCAAATAGAAACTAAAACACGCTTACACGCTTAAAAAATATTAAATTGTGTTAATTGCGTTGAAATATAGATGTATAAACTAATTTACAATTCTTTAATAAATTAAACTTTTAAATGATGCTGTCATTCATTCTAACATTAGAACGGCTAGTATTGTCTATAGTTATTTATGCAAATCATACGTGTCGAGTAGGCTATTTTTTATTAAAAAAATACAGGAAGGTTATTTTTGTTGAAAAAGAAAATATAAAGCATATTTCTACAAAACAGATAATGTAAATTCATGTATTTAACTTTACAACGGTTAAATGTTTTCTGTTACCAAAATCAATATGACATATTGGTGCTCAATTTTTAGGATAGCAGATTAACTTGTAAGATTTCACATTGGCTAGACGTGTGGTGAACCCTAAATAATTGGTCTACGAGAATAATGGATTTTCTCTAGCAGATGAGTTGGCATGTTGAGATGAAACTTTAGTTCCTTACAAATGGTATCAAGATAAACCTTTGGTTGCGGTCGAACGAAGGCGGTAAGATTGTGATGTCTGAAAAAATCCGTGATCACGTAAGACGGTAATTTTTGAAAAAGTGATATATGGTATTGGTTATCATAAAGATGATATGATACTTCATTCGAGGAGCAATTGTTAAAATCGTACGAACAAAATATAATTCTCTTCTTTCGTTTGTATGTACCTGTCGTTATTATTTGCAAAAATGAAAAATTCATTCGGGGCACAATTATAAATAATATGTTTATAAGATAAACCTTTTATAAAATATTTTCAACCAAAAGCATTACAAGGTACTAGATTCATTAGGTAGGTCCCATTTCTTTTCTTGTTAAATTTTGGTTAATTTCAATTTTTTCTAAATCATATTTGACGTCGTTCAATTGAATGTACTAAACATGTCGATATATTATGCGAGAGAAACTTTGACACATATTAAGGTATGCCCTTTCTTCCTAGTTCTTAATAACAAGATTAGGTACATTTAATATGTTAGATAGAACGTTACAATTAAAATAAATAAACACTAACAAAATTATCAATTATACAGTCTAACTTATGTACCAAACGCGTAAATAAAATATTTTCCATTCTACTTGCCTACCCCAATCTCTATATGACCAAACCTCCTTTTTAGTTAAGTTGCAGCATCAACTGAATGTACTAACATGATGTATTAGGCGAGAGAAATTTTGACGCCTATTGAAGTATGCCCCTTCTTCCTAGTTCTTAACAACAAGAATAAGTACATTCAATGTGTTGAATAGAACGTCACAAATAACATGAACGCTAACAAAATTATCAATTATACATTCTAACTTTATGCACCGAACATGTAAATAAATATTCTCCATTCTACTTACCTGCCCCAATCTCTATATAACCAAACCTCCTTTTAGTTAAGAGGCAGCATCAAGTATACAGCAATTTATGTTGAACCGCCAGAATTAAGTGTCATTGTCCAAAGAAAACTAACGTGTTGTCTGTATTAAGTGGCAACAATTTTTCTATACAAATAGCAGCTTTCTCATGTATATATATTCTAAAGTCGTGCTACAGAAATAGGCTCAATGACAATTTTTTAAACAGACGGACATTTGACGAATTCTCATTGGAAGTTAAAAAAAATATAATACAAAACATTGTCAATCAGGGCTGACATTTAGGCCCCTGCCATTGCGCCCGTTCGTTTGGCTTAATCCTATATTCTATGGGCGTATTTGGTAACTTGTACCAGACATGAATGGATGACATTAAAAAAGAGGTGTATAAAATATTTCATTATTATTATTATTATACTGTCTAAATTCGTTCAACAACATGTCTTATCTGCCTGTAAGATAAGATGAGTTAAACAACACTAAATCATATTGTAGAAGAAAGCAAAATTAAAATATTATTACAATTTTCTTAGTCGTGTCCTCCAACGTACACTAACCATCTAATGAGCATCAATATTCATGGCAATAGAGTTTCATCATCATTCCTTGCAAAGTAAGATTCATTATTCCTAGGAAATTAAAAAATTATCCCCTAGCATCTCATCTCCACAAAGCTTCAAAAATAATTAGCACTTTCTCTCATCTACACCCATGTCCTTGTCCATCAAGAACCCAAATCCAACTTTTGGGATTTGAAATCCACTAAAGCACATGCTCTAATTCCTTCTTGATAATATGATAATCGCCTCCTTTACCAAGAGATATAATTAAACAAACATGTTAGGAATTTATCTTTAATCCAATGGATTTAAAAATACAATAAATAAATAAATAACGTAAAAAGTTTGAAGAGCTCTCATGAATCCTTTATTTACAAAGAATGTCATGTCGATCACAATCGAAGGATCTAAGATTAAACTACACGCAGATCAACAGAATAAAAATATAATATAAGTGGCTACCATTCAATAATGAAATAAATGTAACAAAAACACACCTTATCCTGGAAACGAAATAATTCTAAGAGAAATAGTAACCAATATATTCGGAACTAAGCGCTAGTTGGATAAAGATTTATGAGAAGTGATCTAAGAATTTTTTTTTTTGGGTGAATTTGTAGTTAAAAAATAAGGAAAAGTATGAAAATCATTTTATTTGGAATATATGTTATTGACAATGAAGGTGGGAAAAAGTGATTCTCAAATAATCAAAATCAAGCTGGGACTAAACTCGATCCCTACTTACTGAAAAATATAAAACTGAAAACAAGCAACACGCTAAAGTACAGTAGTTCGTTTATGTCCTATTAAACGCTGCACTTCACTACCATGTAAAACAAGAATACCAAAAGTTTTCTCGCGCCAACAACCCACAAAAGACCATGTATAGACTAGGAATATTAGGTCGATCTGCAGTCGAGGGGAGTATGATTAATCTCCCTACAGTCCACACAACTAGCATAAAAAGAAATGAAAATGAGACAGCCATTCAATAAAGAAAGAAATAAGGATACCAACACAAATATCACCTTATCCAAGAAATGAAAATATTCCAAGTTACAAAATCAGATACTAAAGTATAGCATTGTTTTCTTCTATTTTCCTACTGACAATATGGAAGCACCAAATTGACATGTATTAAATAACCCTATAGATAAGAAGTGTTTTGATTGCATTGAATGATTATGTTAATCCAACAAGCAAAACAATAAGGAATATAGACCTAAATTCGGTAAAAATATCAGTAATCGAGCATAATGTTATAGTTAACCCAGTAACCTCATCCTTTCTATTACCTAGTTTAACCAGTAAAAGATTAGTGTTTTCTTGGGAAGTTTTGCACCACCCTTTCTACTTCTTACCCAGCCAAGTTGCTTCCTTTCTGAAGCTTGTTACCAAAAAAGCCAAAAAATTAAATGCCGGTCTATTTCACCGAAATCCTATGTTTTCAGAATGTGGACCTACTTAAAGGCTCGGTAAAAGTAATTTTGATTTTACTGAGCCATCAGCTTTTCAAGCTTCATCTGCTCGAGCAATGCACCCAAAGCAGTAGATTGATCGATATGTTCAGCCTGTGAATCCAAATTCGGATTCTCACGAGTAGATGTAACCGAATCAGCGGTGCAAAAGACACGAGGGGCAGATTTTTCCTTTGTTTCCTGTGGGGATTCTTTAACGAGTGACTGAACCCATGATAAATCAGGCTCCTCAGCACCGTTCAGAGTTTCTAATGATGATGATCTCTTTAGCTTACCAAACTCGTCAGCATTGACAGCCCAGTCAGGCTTCCCAGTAGATGATCCCCAGCTTGACCATGCATCTTCTGAAGAGGCAACAGCAGCCATAGCATTGGAGCCAAGATCACGTGAGCTGAGACTTCGAAACTGTTTCTGATGCTTCCCACTTTGAGCTAGCATTGACACACGAGAATTTAGTGATGACATATGCTCCATACTGCATGGTGACATCCTCCCTGAAGACGGAACCCCAAAAGAGGCCTGCAATAGAGCGTGATCTATGTTTCTTGGTGAAAAAGGTGTGTCAACTGGGGATAGGATGTTCTGTTGCTGCTGCTGGAATTGATTAAGAAGTGCAGATTTATGAGTTGGGGAGAAAACATATGTATCAGTATATCTGGGAGATGAGCTCTCAACAGAAAAGGCATCCTCAAGATTCGAAGGGATTAAGGTTTTTGATTGAACAGAATGGTTCAATGAATGGGTCTTAATACTTGGTTGGGACAAGCGAGATAGTTCATTCAAGAACTGCTGCTGTTGGAAATCAAAATCTTGTAATAAACTCAAGTCTTCAGGGGGGATATCTCTAGCATTCAGTGATGTTCGCAGGCGACTGGACTGGAGGTTGCTTCCAGGTAAATGCAGTGCCGGAACATTTTGTGGGGGCCAACCCATATTTGACATGCCATTTGTGGAAGGAGACATAGGCGGAGTAAATGGAGATGAAGGAGAACCCGGTAAAAGGCTCATTGCTGCAGCGAAATCCATGGCATTAGCAGCAGAGGAGCTCGAGCGAGGAGAGAGAACGGCTGAACCTGTCGATACATACAAGGGTCGGAGCTCCTCTTGTGTGTGGGCAAAGAAACAGACTCTGCGGTTGCACCCCGTTCCATCTTTGCAAAGCCGAGTCCGGTATTGAGCCGGGTGAAGCCAGCACTCAAAAACTCCGTGAGCATATTCACACATGTCCCCTCTACGGCAAGCCCCCTTGCGAAAATCAGGACAAGGTACACAGCTGTAGTGGTATTTCCTTGGATCCCTTCTTCTAGCATTTTCGCCTGGGTGAACAAATGGGCACTCGGTCCAATCATGTGAGTATGCACGAGAGCAAGGTCGAACCTTAAAAGAAAACATTCTGAACTCATCTGTAGAATAGATGCTATTCTTGATGTCAGGAAAAGATGGATCGATGGGGTATTCTTTCTTTTCTGATGCAAACTTTGCGCTCTTAGGAGAAGCCACTAACTCTGAAGGAGATGACGGGGATCCAATACAAGGAGGTGGTGAAAGAGGTGAAGAGACTAAATTTGAAATGGTTGTTGACACTCTAAGATTGAGTTCTCCGAACGAGGCATCTTTTTTTAGAATTGTTTCAAGAGAAATTTTCATGTCTTGAAACTTCGGAGGGACAATAATAACGTCAACAGGACAACAGCCATTTGCATCCGCCAGATTTGGATTAGCACCAGCTGCTAAAAGCAGTTTCACAACATCAATAGCCTTAACTGATCCACCAGATACAGCACAGTGAAGAGCGGTGCCCTTGTCAACGCCAGATGATTGATTCACATCAACTTCAGGTGAAGAGATAATCAATTTCAAAACATCAAGGCTACCATAAGTCGCAGCCACCATCAAAGGAGTTCTTTGATGAAAAACCATTTGCTTCGAGCCCTTTTGACGTCCATACCACAGTCCAACCACGTCGATACAGGACGGTTCACGATCAATTGATCTTTTAAACCCCTCTATATCATTGTTGGCAGCAAGTTCAAGCAAACTGGCAAAAGCATCTTCAGTTTCAACATTTAAACAATTATCGTTCATGATTGTAGTTCCTGTACTGACAAAGGGATCGGGAGATGATACGAAGTGAATTTCTTCTACGGTCTAATGACTCCAATCCACAGCTAATGATTTTATTTCTGAAATCCAACTGGCAAAGAATTCTTGATGTTAGAATTAAAACCAAGAAAACAGTAATCCCGAAACGAAAATATCAACATAATTAGCAAAAGTCCTGCAAAGAATAAAATTCAACTGCAAAATAAGTGAGAGGTTGAAAATTTTGCTAATTTAAGAAATCATGCTTAAAAAATTTCAAAGTAGATAGCATTGGGAAAAAATTATAATTTCTTAATTTAGTAATTTACAAGATAGATTTATTCAATAGAACTAAATTTGCATTGCCAATATTAGGACAAATGCCCAACTCATCAAAATGCTAAACAAAAAATAATAATAATAAAAATTAGGGTTTGCATCTCTCATTGTAATCATACACAGTGCGATAATCAAAATAGAAACTGAGCTACATATATTAATAATCAAATTTATGGATGTATCAATTAACAAATAGCTACTGAGAATAATTTATTTGAAAATAAAAAAAGAAAAACCCATCAAGAAACCGGGTGGGGGGGGGGGGGGGGGAGAAATCAGCAGTAAAAACAAAATTAATTTCTAACTTTATCTACCCCAACCCAAGAAAAATAAATAATGAAAATCAAATTGAAACATACCCTTACAGAATTTATACGCATGCCCATAAACTCAAACTCGCATACAAATATGGTAAAGTTATTTGTACATAATAAAAATAATCAAGATTGCAAACTTATTTAGTAAAGCATTGTAAGTCATATGCATACACACACACATATATACTTATATTTATATGTAAAATACATAGAAGTAGAAATAGTTCTACCAGTTAACAAGAAAAAAGCAAGAGCAGCAGCAGCAGCAACTTCGTCAGGTAAATATTTTCTTGAATATGAATATGAATATGTATATGTATATGTTGGGAGAGAAAAGACACGGAGAAATACAGATTTTACAGATCTGGAGAGAGAAAGTTGAAGTGATAACATGAGGAACTGCTTCCTCTCTCTTTCGTCTTCGCCATTTCCTATGTTGTATCTATGTTTTTTACTCTCTCTCCTCTTTTTCTTCCACTGGTAAATACTATCAATATTATTAATATAATAAAGTGAATTCATCAATATTTGGGAAGAAAACGGAGGTGACTCAACTTTCGAGTTAAATTTAATTTTGGTACTCAAATTATTTTGTTCCAAATTCGTGGCTAAAATTTTCAAGCACTGATTAGATTTGAACCTGAATTGGCCGAACTGAGTCTGGTCGATTGATAAGATTCTACCTAATCCATGTTTAGTACGGATTTTTTAAAACTTATTTTTCTCAAATTCATTTTTAACATTTTCTCCAAAAAATAATTTTAATTGTAGACTCATAATTTTTTTTTTTTTTTTTACTTTTTTAACACTGCACGTTTCAAAGTCTATATCAAATGTACCCTTCAATTTTAAGCAATTCTGAGTACGAGAACCAAAATCTTAAAACTTGAAATAAACCACATACGATAATGTAATGCACCAACCACGTGGAAGAATTAACTATTTCGAATAAAATTGTGTCCAATATGTTTATCTTAGAAAAATTAAGGGGGTTGTTCTCTTTGTGTTTCAATTTTGTGAATTCATTTTGAATTCATTTTGAATTTTGTGTTTTGAGTATTCATTTTGAGATGGTTGAAAATGCGTTCTTTTTGGCATTTTGAAAAATTATTTTGAAAACACTCAAAACGCGTTTTGAATTTTGACTTGATTATAACTGAAAACACCAAAAACGACAAATTTTTCGTTTTGGATTTTCTTTATAAATGTTTAATTTGTTTTCGAAAACGCGTTTTCGAAAATGGAAAAGAGAACTCGTTTTCACTATTTTGGAAAAATCGAAAACAGAAAATGGCTTGCCAAAATTCTCATAATTGATTTTTGGACTTATTCGAGAATTAATATAGAATTTCTAATTACAATAGTGGAATCAATTGTTCCATTTATACAATCTTACTAGTTTGGTTCAGTTTTATTCAAAATTAGACTTAATTTCGTCCTTAAATTCAACATTCTTTTATGCGAGGTAGCGAATTTTCTTACACGAACTTCTCAAACTTAACATTAGTTTGTTGCGCTAGCTAGACTTGTAAACTCGTGTTTTTAACATAAAAGAGGTCAATGAAAGTCATGTTTCGAGCAGCAAAGAGAACGATGGACACTATCGCATTTATAAAGTCGGAAAAACTATCAGATAGATTTTAAGGTTTGTCTATCAAAATTAAGAAAACTCCACTATATGGTACTGGCATTCTGAAAAAATGGGGTCGTGCTTTAAAATGTGATCTTTACGCAGAAATACATGGTTATTTGCACAATAGATTATTAACAACCCACGTTTTGAAGAAAAAAGGAAGAGCGACTAAAATGAAATTTTGCTTAATATTGGGTGATGTCCCATGTTTTTGAGCTTTTAATATTGTAGGCACAATTCTTTATGTTCTGTTGAACCATCCAATCCAAACAATTTTATGTGCACGCCTAGGATAATTTTTAAATAAACTATGCTATCTACACTTTTTCTAGACACTTCATCTCCTGCTGCTTGTTTTTAACATTCCATTGTGTCAGCCAATAGTATGATTTTTTTATTCTTTATAAAAATTGAAATTTTAAATTTTTGTGTTGCATAATTTTAAATTTTTTACTAATGCAAATTTTGAAGTTTTGCTATAAAAATAACATTCAAGTAGAAAAAGTGAGTTTATTTTTTTGTTATAGAGTTACAATCATGCTACACTTACATTATCCCTTACAATAACTTTTACACTTTTCTATGTGTCAAGATTTATACTCTTGATTTTGAACACATTATTTACGTCACTATACAGATTTCTTTCACATATGAGAGATGTCAACCACATTGTCAAAAACAATGTACATATAGCTTAATTGATAGAGCTAACTCTATGTAGTTTAATTCATCAATTAATTACTTGACTTGAGTTAGTACTTTGGTTTATACAAGCACTTTTTCTTGTGTCATCGGGAAAAAAATCATACTCCACTCATACAAAATTATCAAGTAAATCGAGTTGATATGAAAAAGTTATGAATCACAATGAAGAATTAAAATAAAATAACGTCTGAATTGAAAAAATATACATTTCTTTAAAGTGTATCGTCTACGTTGATCATCGTTAATATATTGAGTAAAAGCCTATACTACCAACTTGCATTTCTTTCCAACGTGTTTGATGAGAATTGAAAAATAAAAAAGTTATAATTTCATTTATTACCTTTTATCCAATATTGTTAATAATGTGTGCAAAATTTCTAGGAATTTAGCATGAGGGTGTGTTTGAGTCACATTATTTTTAAAAAATGTATTTTTAAATAGTAGATTAATGGAGAATGTGTGGTTGAAAAATAAGGAAAAATTATTGATGTGATGAAAAATATTATTTTAATAAAGAATGTGTAGTTACCTTGTACCATCCAATCATAGTTCGAAATGTGGTGAATGAAATCAAGCGCAATAAATGAATAAACTATAAGAATTGTGCTATATACAAATTTGTGTACATCTAGCATTACATCCTCCCTGTCTGGAGGGTGGCAGTGGATTGATGTAATTTCAAGATTCAAAATCAATGGTATAGATGATTTCACGTGATAGAATTTAAATAATGATATCAAAGGTAATGTACGTATAGTTGGACTCGGGCTAAAAAAATAGAATACATAAGTAGGATTCAATACTCTAGTATGATTGGATCTATTATGTATTTGATGGCTTGCACTACGCTGGATTTAGCCTTTGCAGTTAGTACTCTAGTAGGTACATATCTAATCCTGGTCCCGAGATTGGGAAACCTTAAAATGGATGTTAAGGTATTTAAAGGGAATTGGTGATGTATGTCTAAAGTTTGGTGCTAAGAAAAAAGATTTGAAATTGAAGGAATTTGTAGATGCTGACTATGTTGGGGATGAGGATAATAGAAAATCTACTTCTTTATACGTGTTTACTTTGTCTAACTCTTGCATTAGTTAAAGATCATAGTTATAACATAGAATTACACTATCCACTACAGAATCATAATATATTGCTACCACTGAAGCAATTAAAGAGGTTTTGTGACATAGATGTTTACTTCTTGAACTTTATTGTCTAAATGATTATGTAGTAATATATTCAGTTAGTTAATCTTTTATATATCTATGCAAAAATCCTGATTTTTCATGAACACCAAACACGTTGATGTCAGACTCCATTTTTATTATAGATATTGTATCACAAGAAGTGATAAGACTTGAGAAAGTCCATACGCAATATAACCCTGCAGACATGGGCACTAAAATGTTGCCATTAGTGAAATTTAGAAATTGCAAGGATCTTCTAAATATTGGTGGAGGTAAATAATTTTCAATTTTATTGGTTCTCCTCTTTTGGTATTGTCACTAATGGGTGATAATATTTTCTTCCAGGTCCTTTGACATTAAGGTGGAGGTTTCTTGGACAAATTATTGTCAAACGACCTCCGGGACTATGATGTAACTTGGTATAATTTTCAGTTGGTATCGATCAAATGACTAAACCAAAAGTCAACACCTTAATTAAATGACTCGATTATAAAACTATTTAAGTTATTGGAAGTAGCCTAATTTATCTAGTGTTGCTCATGGTCCACTTCTCTACTTGTTGGATGGATTTTAGGCAACGGCTCACTTACTGCTATATTTAACCCACTTATCTGAATTGAACTTGACCCATTATTATATCCTAATGGCTTTCACCCTAATGGTTAAAATTTATATGCTGCCTTCCCGTTGTTTTTTTACTGTGTGTTGGTGTGTTATGCTTCTTCCTCTTGAGAGAAAATAACAGCTTCCCATCTATGTAATTTTGAGCCTTTCATTTTTTCCTCCCTTCTTTGCCTTCATGGCTACATATGTAGCTGCAAAACACGCTACCATCTTATGTTCTTCGTGGGCGAAACGAAAGCGACAGAAGTAGAGATCCATTGAATGCTTTGGGTTGGCCTTTTATAGTGGTGTTGATTGATTTAAGTATTTACCGAGTCCGAAAATTGTCTTGGTGATCTCCCATTCCGCATAACAAGTCAAACTGTAAATGCTGACGTTATTGGTAATCGGTTGGGAGTTGAAAAGGTTCATAGGTGTCCCAGGTTAGGTAAGCTAAAAGGAGAGGAAGGCTTATAGGTATTTTCGGGTGGAGTATTTAATTGGAATGGAATATGGATTGGGTTCCGCGAATTAGGGCGCGGAGTTGAGTCGAATCAACTTGGTTAAATTAGAGAAAAATCACAAAATTATTTCCCTCATTATTGTCGAATAATTGTCCAAAAAATAATTTCCATTAAACTGTTAGACAGAATTATGTGTTTGATGATGGGAATCAATTCTTTCGTAGTTGATTAAAATATTGATGACATTTTATTATTCTTGGGTTTATAAATATAATAATAAAATAAATTTAAAGTACTTGAGTTGTAATATTTAAATATGGGATTTTGAATTGTCCAAATTAGTCATTAATATCTATACATTGTTTTCGAAGGGAGATTAAATTAATACGACAATAAAGAGAAATATAAGTTGAAATTCTATCAAACGAGCTCTTAAATGCATCAACAAAGATCGAGAATTCAATTGACAATTAATGAATAGACTGGGGACTACTACAATCGTCTTATTAACAAATTTGTTTTGACCAATAATATAATAATGAATCTAAAACATTGGTTCGACCAAAAAACATATATTTAAATCATACATACACTAGTGGGGCCATTAGTACATGGGATTGACGAGTGTGTATGTATATTATTGAATCGAGGATGTGACATAAAAGAGGCATAAGTTTCCATCGATAAATACACTTGCTTAGAATACAAATCAAGATAAGATGATTAAAAGATTCTTCATTGTATAAGGTTCCATTTGTTGGATCATATCGTACTCTTTCCAGGTGTAGATAAGATAAACGAGAAGTTCAGTGATATCTGTATTTTATACACTTATTCAGATCTAAAATATCGATATTTGATAGTTCTTTTAATAAAATATATCCTAAATTATTGTATTTTATGTTATATAGGTAAAACTCAATGGTTGAACGAGGAATTGAAAGAAAGAAGCGAAAATTGGTGAAAAAATGGCAAAATTCAAAATTTGAGAACCAAATTGTAAATTCAATAGTTGATTTGGACCACGAGATGATACTCTGAAAATTGCTATGAGACAATTGGATGGAATTAGAATTCAAAAAGGAATGAAATATGATCAAAATCAATTTCCAATCGGACAACTTATATTCAAGTTTTTTAGTCGAAAATTGAGATCCTTTTTTGGCATAGTAAATGTCAGAATTGAAAATTTCATATTTCAATCAAAGTTGTATCCCTTTGAGTTATTTTTCCAACTCACTTTAAATCGTCTCGATCGGATATTCGAAGGGAAAGTAATGGGCAAAATACTTACTGCTGTGCAAAGACAAAAAAATCTGCACCCGAATGTAGCTTTTCTTATTCGATTGAAACTTTTTTGGAAGGCAATTTGAATATTCAACCAATTTTCGACTCCTACAAACACCGAACAACAATATATATATTAAAGACATCTCATATACATATTATACTCAAATATTCATCAGTTATTATCATCAAATGAGGAAGATTGATAGTTTTTATGAGAGAATTGAAGAGAGTTTGCAAGAATTAAATCAAGTGAAGATTCAAACCTAATTTTTGGGCGAAGAAGAAAATGTGCAAGTGGATTTTCATCAAGAAAGTATTTAAAAGATTTAAGATTTCGAGATTCATCTTCATCTTCTCAATTAATAAAAAATTCGGGTTATATCTTTTCACTTAAATATGATTGCTTATAATTTCGATATGTTAGGCTAAGTTTATACACTGCTATGATGAGATGAACCATTGTTATGATATTTTTAGTTTATAATTAATTATTTTGAATTTGATTTGATTTGATTTGATTTGTGGATGTTTATTATCGTTTTTATCGTTCTTTTCAATTGCTCGATCACCAATTGAATTGTTAGTTAATTTAATTGTTATCGAAAGAGACAGTATGGTTTAAATACATTATAATAAATATTGTAAGGTTCGATAGAGGATAAATCTATATATCTATGCTTTATATGATTCAAATAGGTGTTCTAGTACTTGTTAATACATTTATCATGTTTACATATTTCATCGAGCAATGAAATGGTCACATGAGGGGAATAGATTTGATCGCTATCGAGAGAGGCTTTCAATTAAATGAGGAAAATTGACCAACGTGAATGATTTCAATTTGTCACTTTAATTGTTACACTAAAAATGATATAATTAGGGGGATTCGACATCTTAACAATGCATCTAACATATTTGAAAAACACATTTACATATTTTTATTAGTTTAATTCATATTTTAGATATTAGTTATAAAAAAATCACAAAATTGATTTGCTATTCGATTAAAGTTGAAATTAATTTTAAATTGATCAAATACATAGTAATCGTGGTTCGACATTCTACTCATTATTTTATTACTTGTTCACGATCATGTATACTTACGAGTTTTTAAACGATCATTCAGTGTTACTGAGAATATCAATAAAAGAAATGCACAGAGTATAAAGTCAATATTGAATGGGGTCTAATTGTATCAATTCTTATTCTTGACCAACGATGATCTGATAAATGAAAAGAAAGCAAAAGGACATTACAATATGGTGACTCAATGGCTCCCCTATGAGGTACTACTAATTTTACAAGAATGGTAATAGCCGGTGGAGGATTTTGGGAGAGGCGGGCCTTGCATCGCCCCGTTGTCCCATCGATGTTATTTTAATCTTGTACTGTATTCTTGTAATTTGAGAACTGTCTAGTTCATTTTATCCCTTTTTTTTTTCTATTAAAAAACTGTCTCAATCCACCCCACCACTATGGAGGCGGGTCCCTAGAGCTTCATAGTTGCACACATGGCATTATTTGGCCGTTTTAGTAGTTAAAATCACAAAATAGATTCTGGAATTTATGGTACGTGAGGAAAGGTGCATGTACATTTTAAGTGACTGGCAATAATGGATTGTACGGGCCACAATAGGAGTAGTACTTGGTTAAGGTTTCGCCAAATGGGTCAATCTCAACTGTCTAATAGTATAACTATAAAATTCATTATCACCCTTTTCCAATTTATTTCCATTTTTGTGGGCTGCATCATATTCTGAAAGATTTACTTGCTTTCGTGATATACTCATGAAAGAGTAATGTTATTTTTAACAAGTGAATGTAGTAATCGTCCAACATGATATTTTATGTGTCGCAATTTTATAATTAAAGAAAGAGGAAAAAATCAAATGAATTTTTATATTAATAATAAAACAATCAGAAGTAGTACGCCACGTAAGTTGATTACTATAGTCGCTGATTATGAATAATATTACTCATGTTGAAATGTCAATTCAACGTGATTTATGGATTTATCGTTGTCATACAATAATTAATTACAGAGAATTTTTCGAGAAAAAAATGGAGATAGAAATGAAAAAGCACCCGTAGGGCTTGAGTGACCAACTAATAAATATTTATCAATCATTTGGACGAAAAAAATTAAGAAGGCGTTGGTCCACTTAAAAAGTAAAACCTTCAATTAGAAAAAAATTACTCAAAGGTAACTTTTACATGTACCATAAGAAACAATTCATCCAACCATACACAAGCACAAGTAAACTAATGAATCCTACGATTTCTTAGAAGGTTGGTTTGAGCAGAAACTAACACGAACACGATGAGAAGTTTTAGCCGAAAAATCATTCCATTTCATTACAGTCTAACGAGGATAAAATGTAAGCTTACATTTGCCACGCAAACTATAAATTCTCTTTCATTTCTTCTGGAAATTTAGGATACATTTAGTTTGCTATTATCAAGTTGTTTTCAATTTTCTGTTTGGTAAAACACTGAAAACGTATTTGATCCGATATTTTTGAAAGTGCATTTTCGAAAAATAAGGATAAACTTATAACATAAAACTCAAAACGTAGTTTTGACATTTTAGAGTGTTTTCAGTGAAATTTCTAGAAACACTTAAAACATGTAACACGAGCGTTTAAATAAAATTTTCTTTAAATGAAATTTAAAAATATAAAATATAAATATAAAATTCTAACAATTAAAATTTAAAAGTTAAAAAAATAAAATCAAGAAAAAAATTTAAAAATTATAAATTATAAAAACTTCTAAAAATTATAAAAAATAATAACTAATAAATAAAAATAGCCCAAGCTCTTAAAAAAATCTAAAGAATATTCAAAATACAGATGAGAATATTCTCAATTCATTTCACTAATGATATTTACAAAGAAACAAAAACATGTTCTTAGTCTCGTAATGTGATTAAAATTAACATCAGCTCATTAAAAATATAAATCATACATTGATTCATATCAAAATTAAATGTAAATTTAGTTACGTTCAAACATAAAAACGATCATTTTCTGATGATCCATCATCTTGAGATCTATCATTCTTATCATCTTCAATCTCATTATTTTTTGACCAGTCCTATCCTCCTCCAACCCATATTTTTCCATGTCACAGTCTTTCGGCTCTTCAAGGAGACATATTCTTTTGCTTCTAGCAGCTACATGTTGTTTCTTCATCTTATTTGATGTCGACTAAATATGTTTTCTAGATCTTGAAGGAGAACTTTGTTTTTTGCACAAAAATATAATCAAAGAAGGCCAACGTAGGCAAACATCAAGGCATACAGTCAGATTTGACAAGATAAACATACAAGGGAAATGTTTCTTGGCCAAGCTCAAGGCCAGGCCAAGAAACAGGGGCGCCACATTGGAGGGGGGCTGGCTCAAATAGGGGTGCGCCACATAGGCACCTTGTTTTTGGGCCTTGCCTTGAGCCTGCCCAATAGCATCTCTCAACATATAAAGGCTTTGTATAATAGTTACTTAAAAATAAAGAAATTTTAAAATTCAAAATTGATTCCCTGCACGTTGGGTCTCATCGGGCTGCTTTTGCAGCCTGTCCAATGAGCATAAGCCCAAATATTGTTAAGACTTTCTTGCACAAATATTTATATTTTATTTTAGATATGTGTCGGTTAAACTAAGATCGTGTTTTACTGCTATAGAGAGTAAATAAATTTATTTGTTTAAAGTTGTCATCAAATTCCTTCCCGCGCGCTTACATCATAGTCCCTTTCCTTTTGTTAATTATAATTAAGTGACATCACAGTCCCTTTCCTTTCGTAAGCATGTAATGAGCTGCAGGCAACTTGAGCAAGGGCGGAATTGCGATGGTAGACTAAGTCTTTTACTTTTGAGCAAAAACCGTTTTATAGCAGATTATAATAACACGAAAAAGTAAATCGTCCAAACTCTAACGTGAGCTTAACCCACAACATTGTGGCATGAAAGTATTTTCATACTTTCAACCATTAGAATCGAGCGAGTTAGTCATTCTAACATTAAAATAAGAAGCTACTTTTTAAAATAATTACTTTACTTTGAAGTATAATAAATAAATCATCCTACATTTTTTACCGTACAAATTACTCAAAAAGTGTCTTTCTATATTTTTGCTTAGCCAACTTGGTGGGCTCCACTATCTATGTCAACTCCATGAAGTATTTTCATACTTCACACAATTAAGAACGGGGTGGGTTACTTGACAGTAACATGAGAAGCTACTTTTTAAAATAATTACTTTATTTTAAAGTTAACAAATAGTAAATCATCCTACATATTTGACAGAACAAATTACTCAAAAGTGACTTTTTTTTTTCTAAGTTTTTGCTTAGCCAACTTGGTGGGCTCCGCAATTTTTATGTCAACCCCATCAACACCAAAACTTAACGTAGCCTCCCTTTAAAACCTCTTTTGTTCAACTGGAGGCTAGATTAGTTGCTACCATCATATCTATGAGTTAAATCTGACTTTCATTTAAGAAAGAGTAATGGATATAGAGTTGCAACTTGCAACCCTACATCCTTTTTTATCACCTTATCGAACTTTTAAAAGATTTCATATATAATTTGATTTGTTGACGTTGATATGTACATATATATTCTAATTATTGATTTACAAGAGTGATAAAGTAGTAAATCATAACAAGAATTTCATGTCCCAATACGAGCAGTAATCTCCACCAAGTTAATCAATGTCAATCAATAATTTTCTAAAAAAATAAAATTAAGAAAAGATACTCTACGAACCTGCAAAATAATTGGTTAAGATTTTATTAGAGGCATATATATATATATATATATAATATGTACGAGTTATTCACTAATTATCCTCAACTGTTATTGCTTCATTAGCAAGTCGGTCATCGACTTATGAAAAGTAGCAAATTGATTTTGACTTTTTAAAAATAGTTGTATTATGAATCCTCAATTATGATAGTCATTCAAATATCTATTAAATTGCCAGTTGACCATCGCAAATCTAATCACATAAAGTCGAGTTTCACAAAGGGCAAATGAATATTTAATAAACTTATGAAGGGTTTATCATCTCTATAGATCAATTTGTTATTGAGACACCACAAGAATATTAAAGGTGCAATTTTTTTTTTTCCTTATGTTATGGTTTGCATGTTTAAATATGCCCGCTTGGGCATGTACATAATATATACGTGAATGATTAGGATTCCAGATTCCATTTGTGATATTCTAAATAGGAAATAGTTGACAGCTTAATTGTTTTTTTTACAATATTCCAGATCCAAAAAAAATATAAAAATCAGACATGCCCCACAAATTATGGTCAAGAATACCAATATTAGTGAGATAATAATTAATTTAATTTTGTCGAGTTGTTTACGTTAATTACTCGTTAATCTTGATTTTGCTCTTCTTTAAGAATACTTCTTTGAGAGGAGAGAGAGAGAGAGAGGGAGAGGAATTTGCCTCGTGATAGATGATAATTACTACCTACCTTCACAATTAGGTACAAATACGAATGAACACGCAAATAAACTTCCTACTTTCGCCTTTATTAAAAAATGCAGCATAAATTGTATTGTCTAATTTCATCAAATATTGTATATCAAACGTATCCCAACATATTTGTCATGATGATCGTGGTCTTATTTTTGAAAGTTTCTAAATGATTGTGGACCGTCGCTTAGAATAATTTCTGGTCAAATGATCAACCACCATATTAACAAGTTAAATTTTGTTTTAAAAAAAATTAGGATAGTGATTTTTTGTTTTGATTTAATTCAATTTAACTTTGCATATCCATCTACAAAGTGCTTTTACGAGATTGATAAAAGTGATAAAATATATGATAAAAATTGCGCGTCACATGAAATTTGTGTTGAGAATGAATTGTAAAAAATAATGACAAGACTATTCATTCTCTCTAACTTTCCCAATTACAGTTTCGTTAGTTAGAATTTAATTACACTAATTGCATATTGGCGAGAGTTTGTAAACCAATTATCCACGTACGATCAAGGAAGGAAAAAAAGGTACAATTGTAATTAATCTCTAGATTAGCTTCAAAACAAAGTCAACTCTTAGAATACTAGACATGGATTTAAAAATTAAAATAGAGATTGCTTTCGAAATAATTAACTCAACTAACAAAGAATAGGTTGAAAGTATTGCTAAACACTCAAGTTTTTTCTATTTTACAATTTTTATCGAGAATTTGCTATATGTTTCAATTTGTTCACTCGGCTAAAAACCTTTAATTTTAACTGAATGTTTGATGCAGTGTGAACATGAAGATCTTTCAAGTTACACGTTAATAAACCTAATTAAACGACGAAATTGAATTGAAAAGCAAATTTCAACTACCACCTTAAAACCAAATACATTTCGACCATGAATATGAAATGTATGATGAGTGACAGATCCCTTCTTATCACAACAAGAGGCGTACTCAATCAGAATTTTAACAAATTTTGAATTTTGTGAAGTTTAATATATTTTTACTCTAATTATCAAAAGGATGAAGGAAATATGATTTTGTATTCAATAGGAAGGAGACATAGTTTTTTTTTTTTTTTTGTTTTTTTGTTGACGTAGGAATCCCCATCCGCTACTGGCCAGTAGGGCCCCGACCACCCCGAAGAAGGAGACATGGTTTTAATTTGGGAAAGGATTGGTATCACTATTCATTATGAGTAATGTTATTTATCATCATAATGATGGAAAATCGGTGATGTGACAATCCATTATCTCTTACATTTCTCTCTCTTTACTCCTCCACTCTAGTAAAACTGAAATGCTCAATCCCAGTATTCTACATAAATTGTCACACCATCAATATTCTATCATCATAATAATAAATAACATTAATTTATTTTACTTAAAAGGTTATATAAAGATTACACAATTTACAAGAATCTCATTAAAAATGGAAAACTTCAAAAGGTTTGTTAAGTATATTTTTAAGTTTGAAATTCATCCAAATTTCATCTTTATTAATGGGGTGCATGCATTGATGACACATTTATTTCGATAAATTTTAATTAAAATCTCAACTAAAAACATTTAAATTTTAGTGTGTTTTAATAAAATTCATTAAAATATTTACTGGAACACCTCGATTTGGAGAGATTTTGTTCAAGCGCAAAAGGTTATTTTCAGCAATTTATTGGTTTTTACACTCTTAAGGTTAATTTCTAAATGTTCATTCTGTTCAAACTTTGCCAGCCAAAACCTTGGCGGCTTCTACATATAAGATTATGACCCTCTCTCTCACACACATAAGACAGCGATTATGTGTGCATATTAAACTACAGCTTGTACATTCATGTATTTATAGGTTTACATTGATCAGATTCCACATGGGTCCAGCTGAAAACCGAGAATTTTCACACATTCAATTGGTAATCTCTCTATCTGCTCTCGTGTAAATGGGTCTTCAATTTTATATAAATTTACCTCTAATTATGTGATTTTGTATGAATTTTGGCTATATGCAATGATTGTTTAGGTCATTTGATCTTTGAAAATGGCCTGTAAATCTAATAGATGTTTTGCATTGTTTGTATCTGTTGAATTTAGCAATTTGCATTATTCTTTTATATAATCCTCTTTCATTACATATTCAACGGTTTTTCCAATTCCTTCTATAAATGAAAGCAGCTTATAGTTTTTTTTTCTTGAATATTTATGGCGATAAAAATGTTGCTTTTAAATTTACTTGCGATTCTCATGAGGGTCATGATGTTATACAAGGGGTTTAATGAGTTGTGCAAAAGGGATTTTATTTTTTTACTTTACCCGTTGTTCTTGTAATATATATTTTAATAAGTTTGTGATTCTTTTGTCAAATTCATTTAATTTGCTTTAACGTATATATAAGTCTCTGTTTTGTGGTAGGCTGAGTAGTAGTTGATATTTTGATAGTCTATCAACAGCTCGTAGAGGACAGAGGAACAGACTGGGGTATGAAATTTTAATTTGAAGGAAAAGGGTTTACAGGGATCATGTTTTCTCTTCGGAATTGGAAGTTCTCATATACCCTGGCGGCAGCTATTGGCTCGATTTTTGCATTGCTCTCGATTGTTCGTTTTTTCATATATCCCGTGGTTCCTTCTCTTGACTACTTTAGCCTCAGTCAGGCTCAGACTTCTTGTCTACCAATAGATGGATCCACTGAGGGAGTCAAGAAAAGCACACCTAAAAATGGATCCATTCGAGGTGCCCAGATGATTTTTCCAGTAAATGGATCGATTGAAGGAAGCAACGATGATGCTGATCAAAACTTGCAGCCAGTAGTTGATTTAAATGTCCAATTTCCAGCAGACTTGCATAATTCTGTTTCTTATCGTGGCGCTCCATGGAAAGCTGAAATTGGACGCTGGTTATCTGGCTGTAATTCGAATACCAAAGCGGTGAAAATGGTTGAGGTACTATACATTATGGCCTTCAGGGATATTTATATTTTGAATTGGTGTTCATCAAAGTTAATTCCATCGTCCTCTTTTTGATCTGATTTAATGGGTTTTTGTCAATAATCTCTTAGTTGACTATGCATCATTTTATCCCACATCTAGAGGTTTGAACTCTTTAACCCTTATATCAAATCGATTTTTACCCTTCAAGCAATTAGAGGTTTGTTTCTAATTCTAGTTTTTGGAGATCAATTATGCTTACTCCAAGTAAATTGTGACCAGAAAATTGGTGGCAAGAGCTGCAAAAACGAGTGTAGCGGTCGGGGCATCTGTAATTATGAACTGGGTCAATGCAGCTGCTTTCACGGCTTCAGTGGTTAGTCCTTTCTGATAGCTTTTTCGCCTCAAAAAGTAATTTCTTCACATTCTTTTTCAGTAAAGGCATCTTAGTGCATATCCAATCATACAATCATTTAGTTCACTCTTGCAATTCTTGAAATATTATGCCAATCTATTTCTTTGATATCCCCGAGTAACTATTCATTCTCTGAATTTTCTCAATTCTTATGTTTGGAATTGTAATGAGGATAACCACGGGTGGCAGGGGAAGGATGTTCAGAAAGACTAAATTTAAGTTGCAACTACCCTGGATCAAAAGAGGAGCCATATGGGCAATGGGTTGTGTCTATCTGCTCGGCTCAGTGTGACACAACCAGAGCCATGTGCTTTTGTGGAGAAGGCACAAAATACCCTAATCGTCCTGTTGCTGAGAGATGTGGGTTTAAAATAAAGTAAGCACACAAAAAATTTAATGCACACTGCTATTATTATTGGATCAATGACAGTGCATTAGTAATTAGTTCTTTTGGCACGATATAGCTTGCCTGCTCAACCTGGTGGTCCATCTCTGACCGATTGGACAAAACCTGATCTTGATATTTACACTACCAATGCTAGTATACGAGGATGGTGTAATGTGGATCCTGATGAAGCTTATTCTTTCAAGATGCAATTTAAAGAGGAATGTGATTGCAAGTATGATGGTCGGTGGGGCCGATTCTGTGAAACACCAGTAGAAAGTGTTTGTATTAACCAATGCTCAGGCAATGGACAGTGTCGAGGCGGTTTTTGTCAGGTAGTTAAGCTTCACATTTCTATGTGAATTTCTTGGGTTGATTCACATTGTTGTCTCGTTATAATCAAGCTTTCACTATTGAGTGCAGAGATGAGGCTTCAAACACACTGTTAAAATATGCTTAAAGGCTTGTTTGGCATATATTTTTCTAAAATCATTTTTCTCCAGACTCACTTTCTAAACACATTTGGTACCCATAACTTTTCCCCACTTTTCAACCACACATTCACCAAAAAAAAAAAAAAAAAAATCATTTTTCACTCGACAAATATCTGCCAAACAAGCTTTAAATATGTGTGTGGGCGTGTGCGCACATATTTGTATATGTAAATATCTGTTTTCTTATTGTGCAGTTTTAATCATATCAAAGCTTCTGTTAAATATTGTCTGGAGAGGGTTTTCAGTTGAATCTGGGATGATACTCTGATATATGCCTAATTTAACTGTATATCTGCAGTGTAAACGTGGCTGGTATGGAGTAGATTGCAGTGTTCCATCCGCTTTATCATCCATTAGAGAATGGCCCAGGTGGCTTCGACCTGCACACGTTAATGTTCCAGATAGTACACAAACCACGGAAAATCATTTCAATCTTAATGCTGTAGTTCAAAAGAAAAGACCCCTTGTATATGTTTACGATTTGCCTCCCGACTTCAATAGTCTTCTCCTGGAGGTAAGAAACCCTTTTCATGCTTCTCTATTTGGATAGAGAGCATTCATTACTATCTACTTTCTTGTCACTTCAGGGACGACATTTCAAGTTGCAGTGTGTAAACAGAATCTATGATCACAGGAATGCTACAATATGGACCGATCAGCTGTATGGTGCACAGGTATCATTGGATCTAGACGTACCAATAAATAAAATTGCTGTGGTTAAGCGTATAATGCTGATTTAAAGACTCCCTTTTGGCAGATGGCAATCTATGAAAGTATATTAGCCAGCCCTTATAGAACATTAAATGGTGAAGAAGCAGNCAGATGGCAATCTATGAAAGTATATTAGCCAGCCCTTATAGAACATTAAATGGTGAAGAAGCAGATTACTTCTTTGTTCCAGTACTTGATTCGTGTATTATAACTCGTGCTGATGATGCTCCACACTTAAGCATGCAGGTAAAGACCATTTATAAGTAAGCAATTGCATCTGGAGATTTTATACCAAACATTCTATATTATTTTTATTGCCTGTCCAGAGAAATTTTACGCTATCCCCGATGTTTTCCATTAAATTCCAGGATCACCAGGGGTTTAGGAGTTCACTGACTTTAGAATTCTACAAGAAAGCGTATGATCACATAATGATGCAATATCCTTACTGGAACCACTCATCAGGAAGAGATCACATTTGGGTATGATGCCACTATTCAGTATAATACTCCAGATATTTTGTGTGAAGAACTGCAGAATTTCTCTTTCTGGTACATGAAATAAATAACAATCTTTATCTCCAAACTAATGGCGTGTCTGTATGTCTCAAGCAGTCCTTTTCATGGGATGAAGGGGCTTGCTATGCACCTAAGGAAATATGGAACAGCATGATGTTAGTCCACTGGGGCAATACAAATTCAAAGCATAATCATTCTACAACAGCATATTGGGCTGATAACTGGAATCAGATTTCTTCTCAAAGAAGAGGGAATCATTCATGCTTTGATCCGGACAAAGATCTTGTACTTCCTGCGTGGAAGCGCCCTGATGAAGGTTCGCTGAATGCTAAACTTTGGGCTAGGTACTCACATCAATCTTTATGCATTAATGGATTTGTCCCACTTGTACTGTCATGGCTGTACGGTTATTTCTCATTTTTGTTTATCCTTAAAAGATTATAGTCAAGGGATATTGATTTGGCAGGCCCCACGAGGAACGGAAGACACTATTCTATTTCAACGGAAATCTAGGACCGGCTTACGAACATGGAAGACCTGAAGCAACGTAAGTGAATTAAACACACTGAGATTGTAACACGTTCTGCAGAATTATCTGATATGATATTGGAGGTAGCATACCTTTTCAGGCTGGGATATCCAGTTCGCCGAATGGTCTCAATACTTCATTTTGTCTATATATGAAATTTCATCTGCTAGGTGGTGATGATATTCAGGTATAGCATGGGCATAAGGCAGAAAGTTGCTGAAGAGTTTGGTTCAAGTCCTAACAAGGAAGGAAAACTTGGGAAACAGCATGCAGAAGATGTGGTTGTGACTCCACTACGTACTGATCGTTATTACCAGGAATTGGCAAATTCTGTTTTCTGTGGGGTTATGCCTGGAGATGGATGGAGCGGTCGAATGGAAGATAGTATCCTGCATGGCTGCATCCCCGTGGTCATTCAGGTCCCGTACTCAGCAACTTATATTATGCAGAAGTGCAATTCTGGGCTTGCTTAAAAATAAGTTAAAGTTTTTTAAAGTAGCTTTTTGTGCCAAACACGTTTGGAGAATTTACTTTTCAAGTAAAAAAAATTGCTTATTTTGAACGTATCTCTTACCTTTCTTTCAATATTAAGTAACGTACTCATTTCTAATTTTGATAAAATAAAAAAAATTCTTATTTTGAAGCTTATTTGCTTATAAGTGAACTTTTTAGGACAATCCAATTTCTACTTGCTAGCTCGTGGTCTGCCAAATAATTTGTAACTTGTTGGTTGTGGCTCACACTGATTGAAAGCTACAAGTTTCTTTGAGTAGTTGCTGTTGTGTGGAGTCTTTATTTGAATGTAATTTATTCATCTGGTTTTTAATTGCTTATAATGCAATACTAGTTTTTTAATCTTCCAGGACGGGATCTACTTGCCTTATGAGAATGTTCTCAACTACGAAAGCTTTGCCGTAAGAATCAATGAAGACGAAATTCCAAATTTGATAAACATTCTGCGGGTATTTTCTTACAGTCTTCTGTTTAATTATGGAATTTATGTTGTACTTTCTAGAAATTTATCATTTAAGATCACTGCATCTGACGTATAGTTTGTTTAACTTGTGTAGAGATTTAATGAAACTGAGGTAGAATTCAAATTGGGCAATGTGAGGAAGATCTGGCAGAGGTTCTTGTATCGTGATTCTGTTTTGCTTGAAGCCGAGAGGCAAAATGCTACACTTGGACTTGTTGAGGACTGGGCCAGGAAGTTCTCTGAACTAGGTGAAGATGATGTCTTTGCCACACTCGTACAGGTAAAAAATCCAACCCTCTAATAATGAGTACGGGAGTCCCCAAGTTTCAGCAAAGTCCTTTTTCTATCGCATAAACTGAAATATTGAAAAACTAGCTATTTTTTCAGATGCAAATAAATAAATTCCTCCCAGTGTAACAAGTGAATTAAGGAATTTATTTAGTTCAAGCTTTTAAACGAGCTGCCTTCCAATAAGACTAATAGACCCTAGTTGGTTAACCTTATTTGAGGTCGTGGATTGAAATCTGTACACGAAATGCTTTGTATCTCTACTTAAATTCCTTTATTCCTAATATAATGGCTCGACGGACATTTTGCTATATGTATCAGAATTCAGACCTTGGAATTTTTATCCGATAATAGCTGAACTGATTTCTGAATATTTGACAAGGTTTTGCACTACAAGTTACATAGCGACCCTTGGAGACTAGAGGTTGTCTTTCCCAAAAAGGAGTTTGGTGTACCCGGAGAATGTTCAAGGAGGTAGCAAATAGCTGCAATACAACACAAAACTTGTTTGAGGAGAATGCAACTGCTAGGGGCAGGCGGGTGAGTTCGCAGCAGAAAGTGCAGTGCTGCTGCTCTGTAGCTCAACCGAATGCATCAATGTGAATAAAGCTGCTGCAAAAGGAGCGGCAATTTTGAACAATACATGGATTATCAATCAGTAGTTTCTGCAGAAAATAGAGATTTCTTTTATTGTTTTTCCATTCGTATGCATTAGATGGTAGTTTTCCTGCTGCTATAGAATCGATATTTTAAAGAATATATTAACAATAAAGAAACAATTCATTACTTGTTGCTTTCCACAAATTTTACTTATAATGCTGTTTTTGTAATTTTTCAAAAACATGTGTGATTATCTTCGCTAATTATCTTGAGGGATGTCTAGGATATAATCTCAATTTTTAAATAGTGTTAAGAAAATCAAACGATTTTGGAGAATGTGTGGTTAACGAGTAAAGAAAAAATTTGGATTTACATGTAAAATTATTTTATTGGCATAATGTGATAGAAAATGAGTTTGAGAAAAAAATGAATTCATAAAGAATGAGGCTCAAACAAGGGTTTAAGTTATAAAATGAAATCATTTTCTATCAAATTTATTGGATATAACCATATTCATAATTAATACTTAAAACTAATTTAACATTTTATTTCCAAACTTATTTGAATATCTTTAATTGTTTGAATTGTTATCTTCACAAAAATAATGTAAATTATTTAATATAAAATAGAATCTGATTATTCTACATCAATTTTGTATTATTATTATAGAATACCGTAATATGTTGTTATCTTCACCGACCTCCAATGTCAAGTAAGATTGTGACTAATTTTTAAGCTATAATTTGTAGTTTTTCTTTAAATATACTCAAAGCGAATGATTCTATATTGCTGTCAATGGTAGTTGTCTTGCTAGGAAATTTCCTTTTGTACATTTATAATTTGGTCACCCTCATGATATAATTGATTGTGACATTTTTATCGATCAAAATATTTATTTAACATGTTGCCTTCTCCAACTTCTAATATTATTTTAATTGATAATGTCCACTAATCTTGCACGTATTTAAAAAAATTAAATTCTACATTTATCGTAAGTTTTATGATAATTTCTGCTCGAAGTTCAATTAAATTTTTGTGGCTAGTCTATTGAGACTTATGGCTTACATCTAAAACCCTTCTTTATCGACCTAGAAGGCAATCCAATCCATGCAGGTCCAACTTTTTGACACTCCTACTGCATTCAAACAGGATCTAATTGTTAAAATTCAATTAAAAAAAAAATGCATTTTTGCTGTCCAATTCAATAAGTAATGAACAAATAAAAATAGTAAAATTATGAAGGTACAAAAGATGTTTGTCAATCTTTAAATTTGGGCTTACATGATTGTCTATTCTAGCTCTCTCCTTGAAAAGTAAGGTTGCGTTTGGTTTTTTTCTTTCAAGTTATTTTCAATTTTGCAAAACATCTAGAACTTATTTGATTATGATATTTTTGAAAATGTATTTCCAAAAATAAGGTTAAACTTATAGCATTAAACTCAAAATGTATTTTTGATTTTTGATTGAAACACTCAAACCTTGGGAAATAAGAATTTAAAAAAAAAAATTTAAAAACAAAAATTTTTAAAAAATTCTAAAATTTTAGAAAAATAAAAAAGTTGAAAAAATAAATTCTAAACAAAATAAAAAAACTTATTGAAAATAAAAAAAATAAAAAAAAGTTCAAACTCTTA
>CAIGRP010083337.1:0-12528 GCA_903798385.1 Fraxinus cuspidata
CGCACGTACGCATCATCGCGAGGAGGTGGAGAGCCTTATAGTTTTCGAAATTGGACTCATGGTTCGATGACATGGAAATGAGAGGCTCGATAAGTTGGTATCCTAGGTTGCATACACGTAACATGTGACGTCACTTCGTCCTGCATAATAGTTGGTTCAGTTGGATGTACGCATACGCATGGTATCTGCATGACTCGTGACGATCATGAAATGATGCGATCCAATGGCTAAGACGAATCAGACCAAGTGGTGTACCAGTTCATGAATTGTCACACACCCGTTCAATGAAACATTTCAATCTCTATAAATAGAGACCTCCATATTCATTTTTTACTACACAAAATCAATGAAAATTCAATTGATTTTCTAAATTCATTCTCTCTCTCCAAATTCTTTCAAATATATTCGTGGTTATTCTGTTCGAGTATAATCATACTTTGGTTCGGCCGACAATGTTGATATTGTGCAGTATCGACTTTGGAATGAGCGTTGTACCTTGGGAGATAGAAGTTCATAATCTCGTTTGCACTTTATTGGTGGGCAAAATCTGTCTTAAGGAGATTTTCTTTGACATACCTTGATTCATCTACTGCATTTCATTTTATTTATTCTTTTGTTTGAGATAGTTGAATTTTAGACAACAATATAAAATAAAAAAACCCAAAGTAAGATGAAGGCGTGAAGAGTGATGGGTTTCTAGGGTTTGTACTAACATACGCAGAGAGAAGAAGATTGGGCCATGTGAGAAAGGAAGGAAAAAAGTAAGGAAATTGAGATTTTTTTTAGTTCATTCATATTAGAAGCGAAATGACGTCATTTCATGTAATAAAAAATTATAAAAAGAAATGTGAAAGGTTCTATGGGAAACCTACTCTTTTAAAGTAGTAAGAATAAAAGAGTAGTAAGAATATTCATATGGTGATAAGTCAACTATAGGGAATATATAGAAGTTTGTAACATTTTCCAAGATTATGTTGACAGTTGAGTGGAGCTACAATATAGGCTACTCTAAGTAGAAGCCTCAATTAGCACATTGCATGGTAGTATAGAAACAAATTGTAGAGCATATTTTCAAATGGTTAGAATTAAGAAATAGACTATTGTAATAAAACTTATTTGTTGTTTAATTTATTTTATTTAATCAAATATGACATAAAGCGATTCCAAGCAATTGTCATTACTGTTAGGTCCATATTGTATTGGCTAATTCTATGTCCAAAATCATAGTTTATTGAGTTGTAATTAAAATCAAAGAGTTGAGGTTTTGGAGTATGTTTTGAAGGAGTTAAAGACGGAATAAGGAGAAAATGTTACCACAAAATCTCTTGCTTAATGCCTAGCTACTGCTCAAGCATTTTTGCAGTAACTTCGCTCATTGTCTATGCTATAAGCACTCGAGCTAGCGTATGACTACTTGCTAACTGCGAGACATCCACTTGAGTGGATGTATTATTCAACAAACCGTAGGTTGTGATTTCAACTGATTTTACAATTCCAAACAACCTCCAACACTCCATATTATATATACCCAAGCCATTGTTCCTCTCAAATATCTCTGGAAATTAGTTGAGCCTTTATTGTAGTCAAGAACATCCTACAGACATCAAATATATATTCCATAACTCTTTTGCCTCAACCACAAGATTAAAACACAAAAGATCCAAAGATCAAATACCGAAAACCGAATCCCTTACAAATAGTCTTTTAGAGTTCTAAAGTTGGGGAAAATCAAGAGGAGTTCCAGTTGCATAATAATGTGGTTCGTTCTTGATGATTCACGTGAAGGAAAATAAAGTCTAGAGGTTCTATAAAGTGGAAGATTCATAAATGAATAATTCTTCGGTGATTTACAAGTTGGGTGGTCAAGGTTTGCCAAGGTTCACTTGTGTCTGGACCAACTGTAAATTAAATATTTTCTAGTGGATCTGTTGGGCAAAGTTCCCATGTGAAGAGTTCTTTAATGGGTTTTTCTTCGTTAACGAATATTGGTGTTCTTCACTTTTACTACTTTGATCTTCGTGTATAATTGATTAATTGGGGTTTAATTTGATTAAGCTTGTTCATCTAAAAATAAGAATTCATGAATTGTTGTTTATTATAGGTTATTATTTTTAATTCCACATTATATACATATTCATCCCCATTTAGGAATTGTTGGGTCTAAATATCAATTATTTTCAATTGGTATCAAAGCACAATTCGATCATTGACCTAATTTTGCTAGATGAGTCAGTCACTTTTCGTTCTTCCATATTTTGATGGAAAATATTATGCTTACTGGAAGTTTAGGAGGAGAGTCTTTTCAAAGTTTATGGATGAGCAGGTTTTGGTTAATATAGAAAAGGGTTGGACTGTCCCATCTACATCTGTTGTTGGCGTTGTTACACATGCAGATATCTCTACTTGAACAAAAGATGATTTAATTAAGAGTAATTGAAATAGTAGACGTGTCCATGTCATTTTTATGGCTATTTTCCTCGTAGAGTTTAAATGAGTTGAGACTACTAAGGAAGCTATGGACATATTAGAAATCAACACATGAGGGAACTAAGACAGTGAAAAATGTTGACTACTGGGTTTAAAGAAATTAGGATTAAGAATGATGAGTCTTAAGAAATTCTTCAGGAATAATAAGAGACTTTTTGAGAAAAATAAGCGTGACTCCAATAAATATAGGAAAGAAAAAAGAGAGGAGTGATACTAGAGATGCCAAGAAAAGGTATCAATCTGTGAGGTATCATAAGTGTCATGGTTTTGGACATGTTAAAGTCGAGTGCCCAATTTATAAGAAAACACTAGGCAAGGCTATGAACATTACTCTCATTGATAAAGAATCTAGCTCCAATGATGATAGTGGGAACTCCAATTCGAATGAGGGTATGAATTATATGGAGTTTGCCTTTGTAGTTAATAGTGAACCTGGAGAGAAAAATGGGAGACTTGAGGATATAGAGAAAATTGACCCTTCACAATAAAAATCAGAAGATGAGCGGGATATTTATAAAGTGTTTGACCAACAATTTGAGGAGAATCTTAAGTTGAAGAAGGTTAATAACTCTATTTTTAAGAAATTACATGATCTGGAGTTAGAAAATGAAAGCTTGGAATTCAAATTTGAGGAGTGAACTAAAAGATTGAATGAGTTGAAGGTTGAGAAAGAGTTTTTAGAAATTATGGTTAAGAATCTTACGATTTGATCTTGAGAAACCAAATGTCCAACTTCGATCTTTTTTCTAGTTTCTCTAAGATTGACAATACGTTCGAATTGAATAAATGAGCTGGGAATAGGGAATGTTTAAGCTTTAAATAAACAAGTTCTCATACCGCTACCTTTTCTAAAAATAAGGTTGTACTTGCCTCTATCAAGCCTAAGAGGGTATGAGTCCTAGGAAAGATATCATATGTGCAACATAAGATCCCTCAACCTAAGGCTCAAAACCCAAAGTTTCTCCTAGATTCATTTTCACGTGTCACTACTGTGGTGAGTTAGGTCACATAAGACCTAGGTGTTGCAATCTCTTGGTTAGGAACAACAAACAAGACATCACTTCTTATGTTAGGCCTTTAACTAATCAAGTCAGTTACTTGACTGAAATGATGAGTTACTTGATTAAGATGACCCCTTCTAGAAAGGTTTGGGTTAAAAACAGTGAATTCACATGTCAAAATGATATAGTGAATTGCAGTGTTGCTTATGTTGCTCTTAAATGTAAGGGCATTTGTGTACCTTATTGAATAGGTCGTTAAGTGCATGGATCTACAAGTATAAGGTGTCTAAATATTCATGAATGCACTCTATTTTTTTGTCATCTTATTTTTTTGCATTATCCTTTAAAAATTAAAAAAAAGGAAAAAATACTTTTGAAGTTATAACACTTTGAAGTGAATGAACATATTATTTTATGACCGAGTACTAATAAAACGAATGAATGATGAATAAAGTTTCCATTGACTTAATTTAGAACGTGTTTGAAGTACTTTGCATAGGTTTCTTTATGTATCTTTTGCATTGCACACGCTAAGCTCTTGTGAGTAAGTTTTGACCTCATGTGTGAAATTTGGGATGACAATCTTCGGTGGGTGAGGTGATCTTAAATATGGATTGACCTTTAACTAGCTAACCTAACTATAGTGTATTCCCCGAAAAAACAATATTTAGTTTCAATAGATTTGATTCATGTCAACAAAGAAAAAATAAAATACATCTTATACTTCTCTTTGTAGCCTATATGACTTGAGTGATTTAACATGCTAGGGTATCTAAAACTTGGTATTCTACAATTATTTGATTTGGGAGTTATCGACCTAAAACTCGCTACAATGGTCATTTAGAAAACTTAATAGACATGTGTGTGCTCACAAATAGGTGGAGAAAGAAAGTGTTATACAATAAAAATATAAATATTAGCTATTTTGTATAAAAGGTCTTAGTATCACTGAGTTTGACTTTCATAATTTGAGGGAAAAAAAACATTCATTCACTATTGATTTCTTTGTATTTCGTTTCTCAGTGATTTTAAATTTTTAGTTTTGGTTACAGGATATTAGTTACACTTTTCACACTTGGATTGCTTATGCAATTTACTTCATTTGATTTAGAATGAGTTATGTGGAAAAAGTACACTGTTTATGAATTGTTCCTTTATAAGAAAGCAAATTAACTGTTCATGTGATCATGTAATTTGAACTTTGAAGACATGATGTTATATTTTTAAAAATCCATGAAAAAAGATGTTATTTTGTAAAAGAAAAAAAAAAGTCTCATCTCATGGTTTGCATAGTGCATCCATGTACATAGTTTTTCACTCGTTCCTCTCTGAGTTATTCATGAATGTGTTATGTGTTTTCCTTTGTTATTTGTGATAATAAATGAGAAGAGATTAGTATTTATTTCAGGGAAGTGAGTGGTATGAGTTAGGGGGAGTAATATTTTTTTATTGATGATCTATTTTACTTTATTGATATTATGTTAAGTGTTTTATATAATATCGATAACATGTTTTGAGTTGCTAGTTAGGCTATTGATAAATTTATCACAACTTATCATATTTTATTGATGCACAGTGTTACATGTTTTGATATTACATATGTTTTACTTGCGTTATTTTTATGACTTAGTTTTATGCTTTAATGTAATTTTTTTTCTTGTTTTTATACGTGATATTGTTGATTTCATGTGTTTTAGAAAACATGTATGCTAAGTTGTTGAGTCTCTAGGTTGGTAGTGTTAGGTTATGTTTAATGTAATGTTGAAATAAATGATTTTGTCACAAAATGTTAAGGGTGATTTTGTTATGTTCAAATTGTATGCATGTTTAGTGTCCAAAACTATAGTTTATTAAGTTGTAATTAAGGTCAAAGAGTTGGGGGTTCAGAATATATTTTGAAAGAGTCAAAGATGGAACAAGGAGAAAATTCGTCGCAAAATCACTCGCTTTACGCTTAGCCACGGCTCGAGCGATTTTTGCAATAACTCCATCATTTGTTGTCTGTGCCATGAGCACTAAAGCAAACGTGTAACTGCAAGATATCTGCTCGAGCGGACGCATTATTAGACCAAATCTATGTCATGATTTTCAACAAGATTACAATCCCAAACAACCTAAAACACTCCTATTATATATATCCAAGCCATTCCCAAATATCTTTGGCAATTGGTTGAGCCTTTTATTTCAATCAAAAGAACATCCTACAGAGATTAAATACATATTCCATAAATCTCTTACCTCAACCACATGATTAAAACACAAAAGATCCAAAGATAGATACCAAAAACCAAATCCTTTATCAATAATCCTTCAGAATTATAAAGTTGGGGAGAGGCAGCTAAAGTTCCAGTTGAAGAAGAACGACGTTCATTCTTGGCGATCTATGTAGAGGGAAAAGCTGTCTAGTGAGGTTGTGGAAAGTGCAAAAGCATAATCGAAGAGTTTTTTGGTGATTTACAATTGATGATCAGAGTTTATTAAGGTTTGGTTGTGTATGGACCAATTAAAAATTAATATATTTCTAGTGGATCTGTAGGCAAAGTTTGCCCAAAGGTTTTGTATTCATGTGAAATGTTTTTTAAGGGGTTTTCCTTCCTTTATAAATATTGGTGTTTCTTTATTTTACTGCTTTGATCAACATGCTTGATTGATTAATTAGGATTTAATTTGATTAAACTTATTCATCTAGAAATAATAATTAGTGACTTAATGCTTATTATTTTTAATTCCTCATTATACACCTATTCACCTCCTTTAGGTGTTGTTGGGTTTATACATCAATTATTTTCAATTACAATTTCTTTTGCTCATCTTGTGCATGTACAAATATATTTGCTAATTAGTGACTCATTGCTTATTATTTTTAATTCCTCATTATACACCTATTCACCTCCTTTAGGTGTTGTTGGGTTTAGACATCAATTATTTTCAATTACAATTTCTTTTGCTCATGTTGTGCATGTACAAATATATTTGCTTGGAGACCTTTGAACAAATAAACTAACACCTCTATTTAACAGCATATTACATGATATTCATTATAGATATTGATGGTAACATTTAAGGTGTACAAAAATCCTAAATTTTGTATATGATCTAGCAAACATTCGATATGCTAAAGCACTCGACTATAATGGGTGTCTCTGCATACATATGTGTATGTGTGCTCGCTATGCATTTGAAAAACTTAAAGGGATTCCACTTCATACTCATATATCTCAAGTCGTTTTCAAATTATATTGGAATGTCCTTCCAAATTTCTAAATGAGAAAAGCAGTGGTCCCTTTGGGATAAGAATCTGGAAGTGGAAGATTACTTGGGTTTGGGTTCTCGTTAGCCTAAAAAATCTTGTGAATCAATTTCATTTTAAGCGCAATACCTTTTCATTTGGACATACAGGACGTAATTTTTTATTTATTATTAGTTTAAACATGGATGAAGAGAGAAATCAATAAAAAAATTTAAAATTGAAGGTTTCATCTTGAAATGTCAACCTTGAAAAGGGCTAACATAAACCCTTATAGTTTGATTAATGCCTTTTAAATTTAAGGGAGGTAGGATTTATCCTCAATATGTTCATGCAAATGGTGTTCATTTGAATTAAATTACTCGTTTAAATGATTTATAACATTATATTAAGACTTAAAAGTTTCAACTTGAAAGATCATCATTGCTTAGAGGAATAACTAATATTTTTTATATTTAGCTCCTGCTTGGTAAGTATAAAAATTAGATTTTCAGTAGATTTTGATAAAAAAAATACGAAATGTGTTGTTAAAAAATTGTGGGACCCATGAAATATGTGGTTAAAATAGATAGTCGGCTTTAATTAAGATTAAAATTTTAATTTTAATTAATACCAAATATGGGGTTAAGTGCTGTGAGATTCATTCCTTAACAAATGATATTAAAAAAGGAATAAATTAATAAGATTTTAATCACCCTTTAGAGTTTTAAAGCGTCATTGAAACATTTACACGACGGTTCTTTTGAAGCAAATGTAGAAGACAGAGGGAGGCAATCATGTTAAATGTATATTTCTGTTGACATTAAATTTAACATTTTTATGAGGTGCTAATTTTTTATACATTGATTTTAACAATACTCTAAATAATCAATGACACATATTTTAATAACACATGGAGTTTCAAACTTATGTACAGCATACAACTAGTTTAATTATTTTATGTGTGTGTATAGATATATGGTTAATATTAAATAGGATAAAGTGTTGTAAAGACACAGTACTGTTTCCACTCAATAATTCATGCAGTAGTTTCTTTGTAGCCCTACCTTGCAAGTTGCAGGCATGCATGAACATCTAATAAATACAAAATATCTCAGGTGAAATTTTTTGAAAGTGTTTATTCCTTTGTCGCCCTTTTCACAATTAACCAAGATTGATTTTATCGTAAAAAAGTTGACGAGAAACTTTTGAATTAAAAGTGAAATTTCTTATGATAGTTGATTTTATAGTATAGCAATTGAGAGGGAGATTTAACTAGCACTTTTCAATTGTTTGTGTTAAACCAACAACATTATTTAAAACTAGTATGTACCAAAAGAATGATACTTCTAATCATTCTTGTTTGGGATATAAAATATATCCTTTTTATTTTTTATTTCACTATTTCTATAAACTTTAACTTGGGAGCTTCAACCTCGAGAGATATAAACCCTTTTCATAATGAGATAACAACTTCATTACACAAATTTATCCATTTCCCTGAAAAGTCGAACCACATATTTTCCATTCCAATAATGCAAAGATAAGTTAGGTAAATTGGTGGGAAAATTTATTCCACTCTCTTTAGGAATTGAGTAAATTCCCAATAAGATTGATTCATCCAAAACCGTAAAATAATGGGATGAATTTTCAATTATAGTGTGTGGGCATGTCTCATTTTCAGTTAAGGATCTAGAGGAAAACTAATAAAAATAATATTTAAAGCATATTTCCACTCAAATAATCAATATTTAATCCTGTTATCTTTTTCTGAAAAGACCTTTTTGTGCCTGCTTAATGGTGAACAAATGCTGCTGTCGTTATTCCCTGTAAGATTAGCAATGTTTTGCTACTAAAGAGAAGAGCGTTACAATTTTTGTATAAATATACCGAAGAGCTAGGCTGTTGGGGGACCAAAAACTTTACTGACTTTGGTTCGAGGGACTGCCACTATAAATCTCTCTCACGAACATATTCAACAATGCTCTTACTTTTTTAGTTGAAAATTGCTTGCACCATTAGTGAATATAAAGCTTTTCTTATAAAGTGTGATGAGATTTGACTTTATTATTCTTATCGCATCATCTTTAAGATGCTCCCTACTCAACCTTTTTGCTTAATTTCATCATTTTATTATCTTATTTTCCCACTTGTTTATGTTGATTAGACATTGACTTTAACAGCATGTTGAATTAATGGTCAAAGAGAAATGAACATATCGTGTCTAATCCCCATTTAACCATTGTTTGATCGAAGCAAATAATTGAGATTTTAATTCGCCTTTAATGTTAGTCACTCTATACTAAACTTAACATTCCAATCTTATGTAGATGTTAAAAGTCGGAGGCAATTGGATGGTCTTACATTTCCAAGTATACACAGCCCTAAATATATATACACACACAAACACAAATAATGACATTGCTAGTAGAACATTCTACATTAAGTTCTACCATATCATCTATGACCTGGCCAGCTTCCTCGACTTCCTTCTTATTCGTCTTTGGGGTTTTCCTTGTGAAACAACATGACCCTCATTTTCATTTATTGAATGTTTGTCACCGTTTGATCCATTTACCACCTAATTAAGTTATGAATGTGAAATTCGAAAATAAATTATAATTTGTCAGATTATAATTAGGTGGCATATATTTTCAAATTTTGCAGTTACGACTTGATTAAGTGGTATATTTGCCTAAAAATTTAAAACATGTAGATTGCTAGCATTTTTTAACGTCCATGAGATTGCTAGCACTTTTTAACGTCCATGTAGGATTGGAACGTTAAATTTGGTAGTAAGTGTTAAAGAGAGACTAACATTGAAAGTAAATTGAAGTTGTGTGATCTTAGTGTGATAAATTAAAGTTGAACTACACAATTGAGATTTATATGAAAATTCAATGACAAAATATAATTAACCCAATTAATTTTTTTTTTAATTAAAAGCCAACTTTTTATAATTCTCATCTTTCACCAAAGCTTAAGGTCGATTATAAAAAGAAATAAGGATAGCTCAACTCGTGGCATAACCTTTGCCAAGCCTTTGGAGCATCTGAAAATTGTTGCAAAAAAGCGCTAACAAAAAGTTGTAACCCATGTAACATAATTTTATTCCTTAAAGAAAGAGAATTAGAAAGAGGAAAGGAAATAACCCTTTTGAAAGCGCAAGATCAGTCTATTTTGAGACCAACAAATGAAAATTTTGAAAATTTTAATTAGTGGATCACCATATTCAACATTCCTTTCAATTTTGTGCCAGAAATTTGCTTAGCATCAAACATTTATTGGTAGATATTAAAAAGGATGAGTATGGATGATTGAACTTTTAAGCACTGCAATAAGATACAATTACTGGTAGATAGAAAAATTAAATAAATATTATGCTTATAATGTTCTTCTAAAACCAAATATGAGATTACATTTTTTTTTTCTTTTTTTTTCCACCACTGCACATTATTAGTTTACAATATTAATGGTGCGTATCATAAAAAAAAAAAAAAAAAATCAGTATTTTCCTTAATAGGATTGACATCTAGTTAATAAAGGATTTTCCTATAATAATCCTCCTTGATAACTTCACTCATGTTAAGAGTAAAAATTCATATATAATAGTTTGGATTAGTCATCTTAAGATGGATTTTCGATATTCATTATGTTGAAAAACTCAAAAAACAATAAGAAATATCTAAAATTCAAAACAAATAGTCGAATTTTGAAATTTGTGTTCTCAAATGAGTTGTATGCTGTTAAGGATAAATTTCACATACACATGTAAAAGCTTATATATCTAAAATTGAAAACAAATAGTCGAATTTGAAATTTGTGTTCTCAAAAGAGTTGTATGCTGTTAAAGATAAATTTCACATACACATGTAAAAGCTTATGCTGCTTTTTTTAAGAAGGTTAATCTTTTAAACAAATCTTACCCGATAACTAGCAATCAATGAGGTTGAACTTATGCAAATAGGTTAAGGCACCATGAAATCCAAAGCTTAATTTATACATGAAGAGGGGGTAATATAGTTTTTGTCAATGAATGCTACTTTTTCTTTTTCCTCAACTTGTATTGATTAATGCTTTTGTTGGGTATAATTTCAATTTATCATATTAATAATATAAATTGCCCCGAAGAGAGACTCTAATATGTTGCCGCACNGAATGGCAAAATTTCTCTTTGCCAAAGAGAAGATGCAATTCAATTCCCGCTATCTTGGGACAGAAATAAAGTTCTTTGGTATCAAGGTAATAGTTAGTTTGATGTACGATACCAAAAGGTAAATGGTGTCTCGACTGTTGATGATTAAAATATAATCGATAATTTTTTTTCCAAAAGACATTCATACTTATTATTTATGGAAAAACGAAGTTGATTTCAAGAGAGCTTGAATGAAAGACTCGCCCAATGAGAAATTCTAGAATTGCAATTATGTGTCCTTTCTAAAAATTGCTACAATTTGGTCGAATGTAGACAATTCATGCTTTAACTTGGTATTATGTCTCAAGAAGGCATATATATAGCTCCAAAAATAATGAATCGAAAACAAAAACAATGAATAAGTCTCATTCAATAATTGAATGCTTTTAATTTATAAGAAAGAAATTAAACAAAATATGATATTCATAATACCAATAATTGAAGTGATAACCCAGATTCAAATGTGTCATAATAATAGATAGACCGCTCTAAAGTTGAAGCACATGGCTAAATCTGGGTTATATGGTGATATCCACCAATGACCACCTTACACACTTATAATATGTCCATTTCAACATTATTTTCCCTATTCGCTACCTCCAATATGGGTGATATACTTCTATTAAAAATTCTAAACAAAATATCAACTTACATTCTGAAATGGAAAATTGCAATTGGTATGCTTAATATTTACAAAAGTACAAATAAATTCTAAACTTTTTTTTTTTTTTTTTTACACTAACCTTTGCGTAATGTTGCCAAGCCAGTCATTTTGGACAGAAACCATCCAAAACATTGTTAATTATATGGCTTATGAGGTGCAATGTCTAACTTTCTCAAGAACAAATCAAACGAGTACATAATTATAAATAAAATAATTAAAACAATAGCGGCCTTTTGGATGGTTTTGTCCATTATGACTCGAGTTGCACTTAGAGATGACAGTGCAATAGTAAAGATTCATGACTAATTTGTACTTTTCGCCTAGGTTAAAGACCGTAGATGCAAATTTTCCATTTTAAAATATAATTTCACCCAATTACTCAAAATACATGATACTAGTACAAATACATGAATATACAAGAGATCATATATCCTTGGAGAACTTGAAAAACATATATATACATGTATTATAATAAGTTAATAAGCTATTTTCAAATCTAGGTAAGCATAACCCTACTTCTAAAATTACATATAAAATATTTTCTTGATAACATACAAGGAAGAGAGAGAGAGAGAGAGAGAGAGAGAGAGAGAGAAGCATTAGATGAATCATAACATCACAAATGATACATGAATGTTACATGTGGGGAAACCCTGTTTTTTGGTAATATATACATGCGTGTGAGCATGCATTTTCAAACTTTAGAAATTTTGAGTGAGCAGTGCAAAAAGTTTTGCTTTTCCTAAACAATAATGGAAACGAGGAAAAGAAAAAGTGATGTTCAATTGAAATTATTACTTATTAGGCTGAAAGCTTTAGTAGGCCAATTGTCTTTCCATTGGACTATACTATAAATAGGAACCTCTGTTTTGGGCTAGTGGGATACCTATTTCTTCCCCACCATATTTTCTTGATATGACATTTTAAAATATATTTGATGCTACCAAAAATCGTA
>CAIGRP010083342.1:0-14409 GCA_903798385.1 Fraxinus cuspidata
TAAACTAATGTAACCTATAAAATTACATGCAATGCATGTACTTAAAGCATAATAAATAAAAGGGTAAGAGATTTGGGTTGCCTCCTAATAAGCGTTTAAAGTTTTTAGCTAGGTTTTGTGTAGGAATTAGTCATGATGGTTCAAAGCGGACTTCACCGGCAAAGCACTAAACACAATGTTCAACATTGCTAACTCTCTTTTCAATTATCCAAGCTTGATGAGCTCCTTTTTCATTCTTGATGTTTCCAATTATTCTACCAAATCCTTTCCTATGTAGGCAGCTTTCATAAATTTTCACTTCTTCATCCTTAACATTTTGAATTTCCTCAGTATGGAATGGCTTTTTGACAATCTTATAGACTTGAAATTTCTCTTTCTCATCATCCATCCTCAAGATCAGCTTGTCTACTTCGAAGTTCATGATAGCTCGACTTGTAGATAAGAAGCATCACCCCTAGATTAGTGATACATCTCAATATTTTTCTATGTCTAAGACAACAATGTCCATTAGAAATATGAACTTACAGACTTTAATAAGCATGTTCTCAACCACTCTTAAATGATGTTTAATTGATCGGTTTGCTAGATGAAAGGAGATTGTTTTATCCCTTAGCTCTTCCAAACCTAGTTTCCTGTAAACAAAATTAAGCATTAAATTTTCACTTACTCCAAAATCACATAAATAATTAAACTTCGAGCTATTTCTTATTAAGCAAGGTATTTTAAGATTCCATAGATCCTTTACTTTAGAAGGTAATTTGCATTATAAGATAGCACTGTACTCCTCATTTACCGCGATGGTCTCAAATTCATTAAACTTTCTTTTCTTTGATAAGACTTCCTTTAAGAACTTTGCATAGCTATGTATTTGAGATATTGTCTCAAGTAGCTGGATGTTGACACGAAGCTTTCGTAAAGATGCCCAAGAGCTTTTCAAATTGTTCTTCGAGCTTCTTCTTCTGCAATCTTTGAGAAAATGAGACAGGAGGCTCATATGCCTTGATAGGAGCTGTTCCTTTAACCTGAGGGCTGTTCGATTACTGATCTGGAACTATTTTTGTTGATTGTTAAAAGTGAACTACGTGCTCCTCATCTTTGGAATGTACCTTTTCATTCAACACTACATATCTCTTTACTATAATTTTTAGAAGTTGAACCCTACTTCACGTAGTAAAATTGTATGGACTTTTTTTCCTTCTGGCCTTTTCGAAGTATTTAAGGGAATGAGATAGGTGGCACAAACTCTTGTATAGATGGAGCAAATTTGATTGATGGAGTGTCTATCTCATCATTCTTTATGGTTGTGATAGCTAAAACCTACTCCCATGGGTTCTTTTCTATGTTTCTTGGCAGGGCACTCTGTGTTCTGTTAGACAATCTAGCTTCTATCTATCCTACTTGATTTTGAAAATTTTTAATAGCAGTCCCTTGAACCTGCAAGCTCTTCTCAGTTTTCTACATAAATTGAGTTGATACCTCAGCCATCTTGTCAAATGTTTCTTCCCATAAAGGTTTCTTTTCTAGCTACTAAAAATACGGTGGTGCATTTTTATACAGTGCATATTAAGAAGACTGTGTATTGCACCAGGAGAAGTTGGGTGATTTTGTTCAACCTGGATTGTATATATTGGAATGAAGATTATTCTGCAATCGTTAGTAATTCTGCGTGTAATTTACATCCTCAACTGAATGAGCAAATGAACTCGTCACACTACATTCCACACTTTCATGATTTCCTCTACAATGGTTGCATCTCGGCCCATAGCTTGAACTGCATTCAATGTTTGAATAGTTGCCATACCATCTACATTTTTGGCTAATGCTCCTTGCTGTGCTAAAATAGTTGTTAATGTGTCAACCTCATGTATTGCTGCAACTTTTTCCACTTGTTCTTTTTATTAGCCACAATACATTAGTGTATGCTAGATCATCCATTATTTCATATACCTGATCTGCTATTATTTTTGTGATTGACTCATCAGAGGCAAAGTTAACATTAGCCTTGCTAGTCAGATTTAGCCCAATGTACAAGTATTGAACTTTGAGCTGTTATTGAAAACGATGTTGTGGACATTGTCGAAGCAAACATTTGTATCTTTTCTATGCTTCTAAATAGCATTCTGAATCAAGTTCAGAAAATGTAGTAATTCATCCTTGAACTTGGCAATCCTGTTTGATGGGAAGTGTTCGTTCAAGAATTTCTAGCTCGAGTTGTCCGAAGTAGTGATGTTGTGACGTGGGAATATGTTCAACCATTCCCTAGCTAAATCTCTCAAAGTGTATGAAAAGAGTTTTAGCCGAATTACATCACTAGAAATCCCTAGATATTCAATCATTTTATACATATTCAATAACCTCGAGGTATGAGCATTTGGATTGTTAGTGAGTCTCTCAAAGAACTGCAATGCATTCTAAAACATATTGATCACATATGTCCTCAAAAGGAAATTAGCTTCCCCGAAAGCTGAATAAGCTATCCTGAATTGACTTTTTACCACTAGTGATGGAACTATATATTCACTCTTACTCACAGCTACAATTGGATATGCTATACTTACATTTATCTCAATGCCCAATAGGTTTTGAATGTTTGCTGTCATTGATTGTACTTGCTGTTCCATTTTTTTTTTTTTTTTTTTTGTGCTTCAAACAATTATTTTCTTCTCGGCATGAATGTTCATTCTATTTATAAGTCAAATAGAGCAATGCAAGTCAAATGGAGCAATGCGATATCCTGAAAAAAATGAGAGAGAATGCTATATTTTTTTTCTAATATTAATCTAAAAAACTAAAAAGTAATAAAAAGTTCATATTAAAGTTAAGACAAATTAAAACTAATTAAATACAATAGTTTCTCATCAACAATGCCAAAAGCTTGATCACACGAAATTTAGAAAATGCATGATATTTTGAACAAGTAATAAAAGATAAGTAAAGTATTATTCTCAAGAGAATTATGTGATCTGCGAGCAATTAATTCTAACTTTCATCAAGTAGACAATACATATTTACCTAATTAAACTAATTATTCTATTGAGCAAATTATGAAAGTTTTTTTTGTAAAATTATGTGAGATGATTATTAAGAATTTGAATTTATCTTATTATTCCATTTTAATACAATTCGATATCATGACAATATGTATGCATTTTTATTGATCAGTGTTTCTAAATTATTTATAATTTCTCTCTAATAGAATTAAATATATCTTCTCATATGACATTCCTATATCTATGTGAAAGATAGAAACATGAAAGTATGCATTAAAACAATTATTGAACAAAGTATAGAGGTTTATTCCATATAGGACTCACAATGGTTGTTATAAGTGCAATCTATCATATTGTTCTCGATAACAATAAAATTCACAAATAAATCAAATTAGTGATCAAGTAATTGAAAAGTATTAAACAATAACAATCATCCAAGAATAAACATATATTGGATATCAAAATGTTGAAATTATATGAAAAACTTCATAATAGAGGTTCATCTATATCTTAGTAAATGGGAATATAGCGTAGCATTGCAAAATTATAAGAAATCAAGATTAGTTTGTAGAACATCATCCGGATTTTTCATAGATGAAAGAAAAGAGAACGAATCTTTAAGTTCTTGAATCTCTTCAAATGTTTCTTGATTGAAACATGCTACTCCTTCTTCGCGTATAAACCAAAGTTGGATTTTGAATAATTGATAGAAATCTTGCAATTACCTCTTAATTCTCTCAAAAGAATAATGATTTTACCTCTATTGATTGTAATAATTAATGTTTAATATGATATGAGAGGTGTATTAAACTGTATGAGGTTGATCTACATTTATGTCTCAAAAATGAGGTTAGAATCCCATCAAAATTGGTTTTCAAAAGGTGTTTTGATTAAGTTAGGAAACTTGCCCGACACTGGATTTTTAGGCCATCCACACGTGAAGAGAGGATGCTCTCGTGCGCGTCTATTCATGACTTGGCTCACGAGTTATGGAAAAAGTGGGCGCGCACGTGTCAAACATTTAGAAAGGGATTTAGAAAGCTAACTCAAGGGATACAATTATTCTAGGAAAAGCATTTTTCCAATTCAAACATTTACTACGCCAAAAAATAGGTCTTGATTTGCGACTGAGAATCTGGAGCATATCTTATGCCGGTGAAAATTGATTTGTGCAAATATTTTGATTATATTTCAACGTTTTTAACTTTTAGTTGTATCCAATTGATCCAAATATTTCTTCAATCATCATTTTGTGCCCCAAATAAACTATTACATATTTTCTTTTTGGTCCTCGATGTTTGGATTTTTCATCTTTTCGTCTGTTTTTGCTCATTTCTTTCAATTTCATTTCCAATCATCTAGTTTCACCCAACATACAAAATATACAAGAAATTAGATCATAATTAATTATAAGAACTCCTAAATGCCTATATTTAAAGGTCTGATAAGTATAAATTGTAATGCCAAAATTTAATAATACTAATACCATTTGTTAGGTCTCTATTTGTAATTGACTATTCGTTAGACAAAATTAAATTAATGGAGTTGTAATTAAAGTGAAAATAGTTAAGGATGGGTAGTATAGTTCTTGGAGGAGTTAAGGATATCCAAGATGATCGCATATGATCAATGGAATGCAATTAAAAGTCAAATGAGTATCAAAATGTTGCACAAGTTCTTTTCCAAATTATCAGTCACACGTTGCGATATATTTTTCACATAGAAAGCATTCGAATTTGAAATATGTTATTTCTAGAAGAATTGTATTTTTTTTAGTTAGCTTTCCAATTCAGTTTGAATCATCTCAATGGATATTCAGAAAGAAAGTTAAGATGAAAATACTGACCACTACTTAAGGATTGCTCGTTGGCCGCCAACTAGGAGCTCGAGCGGCTGTTCGACGAATGGAAACCTTAGTTTGCGTAGAACTATTATTTTTCTATCACAATCAACCTAAAACACTTCTATTATAAATATACAATCAGTTGAGCATCCTAATGTGTGGTTGAACATTATTTTCATTATAAAGATCATTATTTGAAGATCAATCACACATTCCCAAATATCTCTTTATTTAACTCCAAGTTCCATTGATTCGCCCCTGTTTGATGCACATTTTTTGCTATCAATAATGCATTTTTGTGTCAAATCACGTGGGCCCCTTAACTGTCACTTTGGACTTTTGGTCCAAGAAAAGATATGCGCAATTACAACTTTGTCCTTCTGCCTTATTTTCAATTTGGACACTGTTGGTTCGTTTGCTTTCCCGTGAAAGGGTTACGCGTAAATGTCGCAATTTTTTTCCACGGTCTCGCGATACATTGACTCACAGTAATAGAATTTTATTTCCGTCCATATATACCAAGATTGATTCACTTTTGTTCAAAATTCATTATTCGAAAACGACATTTTTTTCTCAACACAAGTTTCAATAAAAAAAATCCCATGCAAATTTTTTTTATCCTCATTGGTTAACAACATAATTTCCATCACATCACTATCTGAAATACATTATTCTCTTAATAACGAGCACCTAAAACCAATGGATCAAACAAAATTGTTTCGACGTATATTTTACACTACACATGTACATGTTTTGCAATAGTACAACAAAATTTAGCGTCGTTGTTGCTGTGCCATATAGTTGCAAAATATATCTTACTCACTTCGTTGCATTTTGTGTGCATTCATTTTGGCGTGTATTTCATCTTTAGTGTCAAGTGTCAGGTAGCTCCACCTCGGCTGCATCATTGCCTGTCTCTGCTCTCTCAAACGCCTCGTCCACAACTCCAGTATGACGTATAAAATTATGAATACCCATCGTTGCGACGACAACTGCAACTTGTGTTTGAAATGAATAGCTAGACATATGGTCAAAAATTCTCCATCTTTGCTTCCACACACCAAAGGTACATTCAATCACGTACATGCACGAAAAGTGTTTGTAGTTAAGTCTCTCATGAGCATTCTGGAACCGTCAACGACAACCCATTCCATCATCGTGGAACTCTTGAAAATGGTACAAAATTTCTGATCTTTTATATGGGCCATATATCCCAATTGATGAGAAAAACCAAAGTCAACCAAATAATACTTACTCGGCTCTGGTAGCGAAAAGTTAATATCTGGACTGTATATAGCATGAGCTAGTATCTGAGCGTCATGCGTATTCTCGATAGTACCAGCAAGTACAAACATGAAACATAAATTGAAATCACATGCGGCCAACACATTTTGCGTTGGTACTCTTTTACGACCTATGAAATTTACACGCTCGTGACACGTTAGCACAGCTTTCACGTGTGTTCCTTCAATAGCTCCAATGCAATCTTGAAATAGCAGATGCTTAGTGGGTTCCGACCTATATGGAAACTCTCCATCATTATAGTTCAGACTGGGTTTTATGAGACGTGCCGATAACGCAACGACGACACGGAGGACTTCTTTGAGGTAATGGCATACTATTTACAACGAATGGTTGAATATTGTTGTCACCTGACAGTATCTGTTTCCATATGCTAATATGCACAAGAACGTTCCAACTTTCTCATAGATATCTACCTGTTGGCTACTACATAAGCCATTTTCGTCTGGTAGAATATGTGCAAAATGTTGCAGCACCTGCGAATACATTCGGATTTTCTTGAAAGCACATGTCTATTTTCTTCCCTTGCTTCCTTCATGAACATGTGCTCATTTCTCCAAAAAGGAAATCTTTGAATACGACGCCGCTATTTGCGATATTATTTTCTCGTATTGCTAAATGCGATCCTAAAATACGTTACCTAATTCGTTACGTCATCCGCTAATTGGTTATACAACTCATCATCTTCAAATTCTTCTTCCTCATCGGAGCCCGATAGAAGTCCACAATTGAAGTTTAGATCTTTCATTGCTTTAATGTATGTAAGAAATTGTTAAATTTCTTATATGCAAGTTGAAGAATTTCTCTTTTTAGCAGTACAAAAAAGTGCTACTAAACTGGTGGGTGCACGTATGATAATTCCTTATTCGAAGCTCCTAATCTATAGAGTAGTGAATGTAGGATGTAAGTTGTGTTATTTAATTCACCTATCATTGTAGGTTGTACTAAATCGTCCACAACAAAGGTTCTTGAAATTGTCTGTGTTTACCTTTTTCCAGCTACTGCTGAAAGATTCTCAAAAAAATGTGTTTCACGTCACTGAAGTTTTATTTGCCATGCATGTATTACTTGTGCAGCAAAATGAAGTGAACAATTTTAAACACAACACAACACAAAAGCACAATAACATAAGAAAAAAAGAGACTCGTGACAATTTCTAGGGTATAGGTATGGGAACATGCTAGTGTCACTGGAGAAATTAGGAAAAACAACAACATAAACGTTACTGGAGTTTGTAGAGTCAGTAACGGAGTTATTTTTTGTACTCATTAAATTGCTATTCAATCCACTCAAATTTTTCTTCAGCGTCGCACATTACGTCGAGCATATCCCGGTAGCACTTCTGTGCAAAAAGCGTACAGGAGAAAAAGTACAAGGACGTTTGTCGTTTGAGTCTCCCTGCGACAAGCAACTCTTCGAAACACGTAACTCCAGCATTTTCCTTCGGCGCCATGATGGTATTGAGCTTTCCTGCCACTTCCTCGACGGCACTATTTACTCGGTCGATAGAAAATGACAACTCACGAGAAATTTTCTTTTTCTTCCTCTTTTTCGAATTCGTTAACGAATTTCTTTTTTGGCCATTGGGGACTTTAGCAGAGTTCACGCTGGAGTTGCACCTCTCTTTGTCTCCCTCATCACTCGAACCAGTACTTTTCCCATCCACAGGGATTGCATCCTTGTGGTCTTCAACTGCACTGTCCTCATACAATGTGAGACCTGTTCGACACAATTTCGTTGGGGTCATTGCGTACTTGTCACCACCATAACTGTCGCCAAAAGGTTGACGATATTGAATGTAGATCTCACTGACATCTTTGTCCTTGAAATCTTTATACTCTTTGTTCTCCTGCAATGACAAATTCACGAAAACTGCAGATGCAAATGAGTTGATATATGTGGAAAGTGTAACCGATCGTCACCCCAGATGCAGCCAAAAGTACAGAAGACACAAATGCTTATGAATTAGTCGACATGTTCGTAAAGTACCTTTATTTTTTTGGTCCACCAATCGTCTAATGCTACCATACAGCCTTTCGATGAATTATATTCGACACCGATACAAGATAACAACTCAGTGAGTCGTTTGTGGTCTCGATGCATTACGTCCCAATGGTTGCAAAGTTGTTGTTTGCTCCAACTGTAGTCGGAGACGGAGTTGAATAGTGTAATAACACGTTCCCAGTTGTACTTCGTGAAACACTTACCGCGGCGATGACCTTCAGCAATCGCAGTCTTGCAGGCAGCAATAAATGTTCTCCTTTTTGTAGGTTTCGATTTCGCATATTTTTTCGAGCCAGAGTTGTTATGACACTCATACGAACTGGACGAACCAGGACCACGAAAATCACCGATATGCGGGAATTAGACCAATGGAGTTGGAAGACAATTAAGGAATAAAAAATGTAATAGTTGCATCCTCCAGTTGCTTACCTCATTTGGGAATGGCTCCATCGATGTAGGATAATGAGAAAAAAAAACAACAAACGCCCATTGTTGGTCTTTGTGGCTGTAGCAAAGCCAACGACCACTCCCGCGGCAGTGTAAGATGGTACACAGTAGCTACTTGACTACCATATAAAACATCATAAACACATTGAAAATATAGATTGTTATAGCCATGTACAAAAAATAATGAAAAGCAATGAAATGTCAATTCTTAGACTCTTTGAAACGTTTTGAAAATATTAGTAACAAGCAATGAATTTTCTTTAAAGCCATGTTTTCGAATATCCTGATAGAGTTGTAGTCTCCAACCACTGGTATGATTAATATTGTTGACACCTCAAAAATGACTTTTCAGAAAAGGCAAAGCCAACCACTCTTCTTCATATACAATATATATCTACTTAACATGTTTAAGTAATCATATTTGGGAGTTATGTATAATCTAATTTAAAATTATAAGTAGATAGAACACTGCTTATAAGTTACACATAATTCCAATTAAAAGAACAAGACAAAAGGAAAATTTTATCTATAATTGCTTCTGCTCACTGTTAATGGACTGGATAAAAGGCCTCATTGTGTAAAAATTGATACATGAACAAAATTCTTATGATTTGAAGTGTTCTCCAAAATTGATGAGTATGCGTTGATATAGATTTTGCATGAAACAAATAGAACACGACTATCACTTCCTTCCAATATAGTTGAACATGTTGGGAAGTAGGATATATGGGGCATGCATGCATCTATCATTTGGGTAAACAAAGGAAAGAGAAGACTTTAAACTCGCCTTGGTTCAAAGAAGAACGGAGCACATAGGAATTGGGCAGAAGACCGAGAAACTTATCGGCAATTAAAGGATTTTGTACGAACGAATGTGTCGACGGATGGTGAATGGCATAGCACGATGGAAGGCTCTGTGCACGCTGCACTCCCGGCGCTGGCAGGTGAGCTGGTTCATCTTAAGTGGAAACAAGTTCCTTCTAGTGCCAAAATGCAGACTTCCTGGTTTCGATGCTACTGTTATTTCTTTTCTATAATTTATACGTTATCAAATCATGAAGCAGGGTCGACAACTTTCACCAGCATTTCTCGGTAAAGAAGGTCGACGGCGACAATTACAACAGTCACTCAAATTTTCGACCACAAGTAGGTTGCTAGCGGCAATTGTTCAGATGACAGAGAGAAGATTTTGGGAAAGTGATCAATTAGATTTTAAGCTTACAGGTGTAGAATGAAGAATATGTATTCTTGAATTGTCAAATAGTGCATAGTTTTTGTCAGTATGGTTATTGTTCCAACGTTCAGAAATTGTCTACAAATAACAAAAAATGTGCATCAAACAGGGGCTTCATATATTCATCCCAAAAATTCTTTGTTATTGGTTGAGCCTTGAATTAAGTCAAGAGAACATACTTCAAAGATCAAATACATATTCCAATACTCTCTTACCTACACAAAAAGATCTTTAATCAAACACCAAAATAAAAAATCCTACATTCTCTAATAAGCCTTTAGAGTTCTGGAGTTTTAAGAAGAAGCGCTTAGAGTTTCGACGCTCGAGAACAAGGTTCGTTCTTGTTGATCCACGTGAAGAGAAAAGTAACTCAAATTTTTGAGAAGTCTGGGCATTCGCAATCAAAGGAGTTTATTAGTGATTTACAAGTTAGATGGCCAGAATGAACTAAGATTTAGCAGTGTCTAGACTGATTATAAGTTTGTTTTTCTAGTAAATTTTACTGGCAAGTCTGCCCGAAGGCTTTTGATCATGAGTTGGGATTTCTTCTGTGATCGTATTTGGTGTTATTTAATTTATTTGTTTCTTTGATCTGAATGTTTGTGATTGTTTAACAATAAGAATTAATTGAATTAATTATATTAATCATCTAAAAAATTAGTAAGTAACGTGTTACTTTTATTTGGTTTAATTCCGCATTTGGGTCTAAACTATTCGGTAAATTTAAACTTTTCACAATTGAAATTTACGAAATCAAAATGACGTCTAAAATTGAAAACCCCATAATGCAAAGGAGTGAAGAACTAGAATTAGCAAAGAAAATAACTTGGATCTCTATCTCATCTTTCGGCACTTCTTCTTCGACCTTCTAATCCTCTTCTTCTTCTACTGTTACTAATCACATAAATCCTACAAGTATATTATGAATACATGTAACTAATACATAGAATAAAAAATTAAGGGAAACTCACCTTGACTCTCATGATGAAACTAACAAATTACATTCATGTATCCCAGCAAAAATAGATAGATAATTGACAAATGCAAGTACGGTAAATCCCTAGTGTTCACCATGTAATTTATTGCAAGGCATTGAGAGTAACCAAGAGACCCAAGATGGTTCGATCCAGTAACGATTCAACCAGACTCCAATGCTTCAAATCGACTAGGTGCTTCATCACTCAGTGATGATGGTAAGGTTTGTGAAGTTCTTTCCTATGAAGACTCACTTTCGTTATGGTTCTGGTGGGTTCTCTTAATCAAATCATTGTCTATGAATCGTCGACTTATTATCAACTGGCATGCGGTCACAAACCTAGCTCATTCAGAATAGTATTTGTAGTCTTTCTTTTCGTGGGTGGTAGGCAGTCATTTATTTTTCTACCATCAGTATGATGATGAAGAAGGAGATGTGTAGGAGGCATGACACCAAATGACAGAGGCAAATGATTTTATGTTCTCTCTCCAAATAAATTTATACAGTTAAGATATCAAAATTTGAATTTCAAAAGATAATTTTTTTAAAATTTTGACACATTTTTCAATAAAATAATATTACACTTAAATTCAAATATTTTTCTTATTGTTTAATTACATATTTTTCATCAATATATAATTCCAAAATAAATTTGTTGACATTTTAATGGGCTCAAACATACTCTTAATAACAAAATTTTGGAGAAAACGTGATTAAAAATTTTTAAATTTATTTTAAGAATATTTTAGTGTAAGAATGTTAGAAAATGAGCAAAAAAAGATTGAAAGGATTGTTAGAATTGAATGTTAGCAGTATGCAAAACCCAGTTGAATCCCAACTCTAAAAACCTTCCTTGTCAAATTGACAATGGCAGACGTGAAAGCAGAACACGTTTGTACCGTAAAACGAAAGACCGATCCCCCAGAATCCATCGCCGAAACCTTAGACAAAGAAAAACATGATGCCGATTCCATCAAGAAGCGAAAGCTCGAAACCCCCTCATACAATGACGCCTTTTCATGTGCTGCGGATGAGAAAAACCCCGACTTAAAGCAACATCAGAACACTTCCCATCACGAAGATGAAGAAGAGGATGATGATGATGATCAAGAAGATTACGAAAGTGAAGAAGACAAATAGTCGGATGGTGAAGAAGCAATTCTTAATGGTAAGGGGAAGGGTAAGGGGATTGCGAGGGATGATAAAGGGAAAGGGAAATTGATTGAGGAATCCGATGGTGATGATGATGATTCCAGTGATGACTGTGAAAGTGAATTGTCTGGTTTTGATAGTGATCTGGCGGATGATCCGCTTGCCGAGGTCGATTTGGATAATATTCTGCCTTCCAGGACACGACGGCGTGCTGCTCAACCTGGATTCCATATCTCCAATGATCGCAACTAGGGTAGTGATGCTTAATTTAATTCTTTTCAGTTTAATTAAAAATGGGAACAAAATTCAAAGTTACTACTATTCCTGCTACTGCTACTGCTACTTGACTGGAATTTAGATCGGGAGAAGAGAAATTCAATATTGTAGTGGTGTAAAACATTATAGACATCTCTTTATTAATTAATGCAGTTTTTTTTGTTATTGTCATGAAATTTCGATCTGTCTCCTTTTTTTTTCCCGAATGAGATGTTTGCTTTATGCTCTCTGTCTCATGTCATTTAGAATTGTTAAAACAAATCCACAATGTGAAATAGGTAATGCATTATAGAAACTCAAAAATACAATTGCTTTGACAATCCTGTTGTGTGATGTATGTAATGCATTATATGAAACTCGAAATTTTAAATTATTTATCTGGAAGCTAATTGTGATTATCTATGAACGAGATTAGATATGGAAATATTTTTAGGTTAATGCAGTGGCGTCGTATTTAAACCTAAAATTCAACATAATGATGCCATTTTGACAGCTTAATTACGAGCTATTGTTACCAGCCTAGATAATTGTCATGAATTCCTCTTGGCAGCCCATTTTCTTATTGGTGCTAAGCCAAGAGCTTTTCAAGGAATGTGGTCTGGGAATCAAGTTGTGGGCAACTGGTCCAGAGACGCACCCTTCAGGTGAGGAAATGATTAATGTGATTTCTTATTTATGTAAGCTGTCTTATGTTTTTGGATGCCTTCTCTGTAGCTTTCTATTGATCAAATTACTGAAGATGGTCTTTCAGATCTGTATTGCAACCATGGCAGAAGATATGCTTAAACTGTAATCCATTCATTGTTACATTGATGAAAACTTTCTTCCCTACCTTCAATTTCCATTAACATATGTTTTGATCCTGTAGTTGCAACTCATATCATATGTTTTGACTTGCTATACTCTTTTTAATCTAATCCATCATCTCTTAGCATTTGTCTTGTAGAGATATTAAGTGTTTTCTTTCTCCATATTTGATGGCCTCATATGCTTGGCTTTGGAATATCGATGTAATTGTGAAAATTTGACCAATTCTAATTATTATTGTTGTTCATATATTTGGAAGTTAAAACATTCATATGCACACATTTTCAAGTTTGATTGGATGCCATTCTGATGCATGTAGGGCATGTTTAGTTTAATCAAGTGTAGAGGAATATATTCTGATCTTTGATAAGTATTTACTTACTGTATATCGAGATCGTGCTACTATTACTTGAATGGAATTTGGATTGGGGGAAGAGAAATTCATTGTTGTAGTTCTGTAACACATTTTAGAATGCAAGTTTTCCTGTTTCGTCGATTTTAGCTCTTTGTGTATTTGGATAGGTTCCATAATTCCAGGATGAGTTGTTAGTTAAATGTTCTGAGCCTCAGTCATGGTGAATGTCTAAAATAACTCTGTGATGTGATGTATAAATTGCATTATAGAAACTCAAAACTACAGTTGCTTTGACAATTCTGTTAAGTGATGTAGGTAATGCATTGTATGAAACTCGAAATTACAACTCATTTATCGGGAAGCTAATTGTGATTATCTTTGAACAAGTGTAGATATAGAAATCTGTACGCTAATGCACTGTCTGTCGTGTTGGACCAATTTACACCTAAAATTCATAGATATGATGCCGTTTATTAGGACCTTACAGCTCGATTGTCAATATGGAGCCATTTTATCAGCCTAGATAACTGTCTTGAATTCCTCTTGGTAGCCATTTTCACATCAATGCTAAGCCAAGAGCTTTTCAAGGAGTGTGCTCTAGGAATCATGTCGTGGGCTTATGGTCCAACAGACTCGTAGCCAAGGGTGAGCGAATGCCCAGAGGGCATGTAAACATTCAGGTGAGGAAATGAATAATGTGATGAGGTTTCATATTTATGTCATCTATCCTGTGCTTTTGGATGCCTTCTCTGTATCTTTCTGATGATCAAATTAGTGATGGTGGTCATTCAGTTCTCTGTTGCAACCATGACAGAAGANTGTGCTTTTGGATGCCTTCTCTGTATCTTTCTGATGATCAAATTAGTGATGGTGGTCATTCAGTTCTCTGTTGCAACCATGACAGAAGACATACATAAAATGTAATCCTTTAGTTGTTAAACCTGTGTCCCTTACCTTCAGTTTCTGTTTAAAAATGTTCTGTTTCTAATTCATTAACGTATATTTTGATCCTGTAGTTGCAAC